>JAUZND010001665.1:0-31479 GCA_034780555.1 Coelogynopora nodosa
TTTCTGATTTATTTCTTTTCTTTCTATCTGGTGAGCTGATTTTGCCTGATTGATGGTTCCAATCAATTTTATAGGTTGTACGATAGGAGACCGTGCATATAAGGCACAGTTTTACATTTTTTGGCTGAAACTGGTTCACATTGGTTTTTGAATTGTAAGTCAAATTTTTGTCAATATATCTTTGGTGCGTAGTAGGTTTGATATATAATTAATCTTTGTTTTAAAATTATTGCATATTTTATGGTGGCTGGACAGTTGCCGACCAAACATTTGCTCCCTTTCAAGTGATTAGCCGGGCGTTTGCAATCATAAAATATTATTCAGATATAAAAATATGTGTTATGGAATAATTTTGATTCTATAAAGTTATCTAAATATAATTTTACAAACAAAATGTTCATTAAAATTTAATTCAATCATGCCATCCGATAGCTAAAATATATGCCGCCATTCAAGAGTTCAAAACAAGCTTTGTGAAACTTTATACTACACGTATACTATAGTACTGTCGCCGTGGATCCTATATTAATATAAAAGAAAAGTTAATTATCACAGGATTAGCACAGATATAATACATATTATACCCAACATTGTTTGCCGGTAAAAGTAGAAGTGCTCTACAATTCACCTATTTGAATTTAACTGAGTATATCAAAATATGCAATATTTGGGTTAATATGATGACTAAGAACAATATTCATATAGGATAAAAGGAGAGAGATAAAACATTAGAGAGCATAATGTTATACTTGATACAAACTTTATATTTTTCATTTAGCGGTACATCTGAAAATATTGCGCAACGCTTTTTTTACGATTTTACTATTTATCTTTATTGCACTAATATTTTTTCATAATTAAATTAAATTGTAATTTTCATTTTGTTTATAAACTTCGATTTTGATCACTAATACTAATTTTACTAAATAATTTTTCGAAACAAAAAATGTTAGGAGAGAAAATATCCGTCTACTCTCTTGAATAATGTTATCAATATATCAATGAATAATCAAATTATATAATATTATACATTAGTATATTATAGTGTATGAATAAAATAATATAATAACAGGAAAATATAATGAATGTAACTTTTGATAATATTTTTTATTACTTTTTATTTTACAATCTTCAATCTAATATGTAAGAACATTTTTGGCTATTTGACTTATTTGTTACGATTCAGTTGTTAAATATTTGTAATTAATCACTGCCTATGAGTATAATTTTCCTTTTTATTGACTAGCTTTTTGGTAATTTTTGCTGAGTTTTATTGGACATATTAATACGACATAAATTAAATAAGAAGAACAACATAGTCCTTTACGTGTATAATGTTTTGTGTAAAATATTTGTGAAATAATAATTTTATTAAATTTATTAATATTTACCCCATAACTTCACGTCTATACACTGTTTATTGTTGTTGATATTTTCAATAATTAAAAAGCAAAATTTATTTATTTATTTATTACTATATTATTTTAAATAAACAAAAAAATTCTAAACCTTTTGGGTTTGACAATTAATCAATAAACCCTATTTATTATTATTCATGATGTAAAATAATGCACTTCAGATGTTTTAACTTAATAATGTATATAATATCTACATAACAACTTTGTATTAGATTGTGATAAAAATAAAAATTTTATTTTGAATTTTGAAATATACTTTACAAAATTGACAAAAAATATAATAAATAATTTTATCACTATAAACAAAAAAAATTATAAAAATTTTTATTATAAATTTGTTGTGTTTGATTTTGTTATTTTTTAAATAAAATTTAAATATTAATAATTAAAATGATCATTTAATTATTATTCCAAACCTAAACTATTTCGCTTTTAGTTTAAAAAAAAAATTTCTGGTAGAAAATATTTTAATATTAATTTTAATATTTTTAATAAAAAAATCAATTCTTTTTAACGTTTATTGACGACGTTATAACAATTTTGACACAGTTTTAGAATATATAAAGAAACTTAGCAGAGTATATAGCATGTTAAATCCAGTTAAAAACGCCTGTGAATAATTTAACTTGTCTGACTATTTCGAATCCACTTAGAACAGATAGGATATAAGGGTACCTAACTACCGCCTTTGTTTTTTTATTTGTTATTGTTTTATTTCTTTTAATTGGTTTCAAATCGAATCTTTTAAATTATTTTTTGTTTCTTTTTTATTATAATAATTATCTAACACAGTCATGTAATGTCCTTTTCGAGATGAAACATACAGAAAATGTGACTCGTTCTTGTGGTAAAGACTAAAGTTAGGAAGAAACATTAAACTTGACTAGCTATGTCATTCAACATTCACAACAAATGAATGTGATTTTCCGTCTCGTCATTAATAAATTGTTTGATATCATAATCAACAACATTTTAAGAAAAATATACCACAGACAACATTCAGATTCTCGCTTCACAGTTCACACGATAGCCAAACATACTTGCGCTAGACGCTTGATTGGAGCGATCAATAAATGCTAACTTCTCATTGGTTGGCGGATTTTGGCGTAAGTTTCAAACAAAACCGTAGTATTCGCTGTAATTATGTAATTCAGTAAAGAAATCTATTTAAATTGACACCTATCTCTCTCTGGGTAGCTATTTATTATTGTTAGTGTTTTCATTTTTGGTGTTATTAATTAAAATATTAACTGTTTTGAATAAATTCGAAAAATCTACAAGGGCAATCAGTGTTCTAACCATTCTGGAATATTTTGTGTCCATTTGTTACATTGTTGTCATTGGAATACAAGTTAGATCTTTCCTGTGACATGAGAGATGTGTGATTCAAGCTTCTACATTATTTGACGTAAGTTAAATCATCTTTTCATCTAGAAATGTTTTTTTAATATAATATTTGATACAAAGCCTGTTTTCATTAAAATATATTTGAAAAGTTATTTCTTATGCAAACAATAAAACTATTACCGTTGACTTTAATATATTGATAATATGTTTGACTGTTTAATTTAGAATTAAATGTTGTAGTCAAATATCATGATAAAAAGCTTGGTATGTACACTAAAGGCATAAACTGCTAGTCATTCAATGGAAACTTTAAACCAAACTAATTAATAATTTTGATACAATACAACACTTACAGGTGTGCTAAATTTTGTTTTAGTGAATTACGAGATATTTGTCAAGTAGTGGGCCATTATAAATATTATTGACGAAAGATTGAATATATTTATATAAAAGTCAGAATATATTACTTTATTTGCGTAACTTTATACAATACATATAAAAAGATTAAATATGCATTTGAACATTATTTCTTTGTTATATAACTTTTTATATAAACAATAACTGAAAATACTTAACATGTATGATTTATGACAAGTCTAGAGTCGTTGATAGGGCTTTTAATATGATTAAATTTATCATCCTCAAATCATCCAAAAGTTTGTAGTTTCTATATAATTAATTTTTATAATATTATATGTTATGTATTATAATTTATAGTTCATTATTAATGCCGCATATAAACGTCGATATAATAAATGATTCGGGATTATCAGACCACATTCCCTATATATAATGAGCACCAACTAATATTACAATTGTTTTGGTTCCAATAAGGAAACTAAAGATAAAATGGAAAAGTTTGAAACAAATGGGGAAATTAATACTATATGCATTTTAAATATTCTATTAGGAAATAACAACTAAGTATACGAATTAAGAATTCCTTTGTATGGTATTTACACCTTAATTGTGTTATTATATTTAAATATGCTAATGTAAAGGTGCTTGCACATAACATAGAAGCTTGAAAACAATAGAAACCCCAATGTGGACCTGTCATAAATGGCAAAGCACTAATAATAATAATAATAATTAAAATATGATTTGAGATTTGAATTTTTTTAAAGAAATATTGAATATAGGAAAATACAGGTAAATCAAAATATACGTGAGAACGTTGCCATAATTGTAATTAAAAATCAACATAAAATACACAATTAACATTATTTAATGTTGTTCTCATCACATTAAACATACTTTATGTTAACAAGTGTAGATTTGATTATATGGTTAATATTTATTTGATTAATTTAACATTTTATTGACTATTGGTTTATATTAATTTTTGTTAAATGAAATATTTATTGTTATAGTTATAGAGAATATTGACGAAATTAGTATAGCTAATTATGTATACTGTCTAAGCGAATTACGGTGTTAAAATTACCCCTCTATTAAAATCTTGCTACAGACAGTAAAATAAACATTAATAAAATCTATATTTTATTATTTATCAATGTTTATTTTACTGTCTGTAGCAAGGTTTTACAAGAAATCCAAAGCATAGTCATATTTATAGTTATAGAATTTTTTAACGATTTCACAATGCTATATTTATATAACTGACAGTCGATATTGTTATTTGACTAATACTGTCGTTCCGGATACAGTAACGTCTTTAAAAACAGTAATCAGATAATTACCTACACTGAAATATGATCCAAATTACTATTATAGTACTACATAATGTTTGTTGTCTGACATAACACTTTTCCGAATTCCAAACCCGTGCATTATTTGGTTGGAAATGGGATCTCTAGCCACTACCCCCATAACTACTGGTAATCATTACATAAATATCTGTGATATATAATTTTTAGAAATACTATAAAATATGATATACTTATGTTTAATTATAATTTTTTCTTTCTACTTTTAGTTTTATGTTTTATATAAATAGTAAGCAAACTTCAAATTTTCTCAAAAATCTGGCAACTTTATTTGTAGTATAATTCTAAAAGTTTATATTGGTCTTTTGAAAATTCTAGCTATATGAAAATTGACATTATTATATGTATATGTATATTGATACTTCTATCTATCAATAAAAAGTATGTTTTTATAGGAGTAATGCTAATTTCAAATTTAATGAGGTGTCAACATTAAAACTCTAAGTGTATAAAGCGAATCACTTATGGTCTGGTAAATTTGAAAGCCGTTACCTCAATATTTTTTTGAAGCAATCTATTTTTTTCAATGAAAGGATGATCAAGGATCAAGAGCCCTTTCCTTACAAAATTAAACAAACACTCTATCAAAAAGTCATTAATATTGCCTGAATGTTAGTCGAAAGCTTCGTTTGTCAACATTAATAATTTACTAGAAATCATAATTAATTAATACGGACAAATCATTGAGTCCTGCCGTTAAAAAAGATTATTTTATCTCTTCCTATTTGACTATTTTGTGTCTATATTCGTCTTCATGTTTATCGATTTTAATAGTATTAGCATGTGGACATAGTAACTAGGTTTGATGAAACCTTCTCGTTCAGGATATGGTTAGTGTTACAGTGATCGATGTTTTACTAAAGACACTATACAGGACACACTTCTGCTATATCTCGTTTTGTTAAGGTGATGTTTGGAAGATACACAAAACGGTTTGAGAGATGTTTACCATATTTCTGTTGTTTTTTCTGTGTTTGAATTTGAGAAATAATTTAACCAGATATATCCGTTATAAAATATTAACGTTTTTAAAAAATACATTGTATTCAACTATAATTTTTTTTTATTTAAAAAGGATATTTATAATCTGTTAACTTATTGTACGAACATAAATAAAATGCGGAAGACATCAATTTATTACATAAATTATCGTTAATCCTATATTACAGACAAGGAACCCAATTAGGCATCTTTTTACTAGAAGTCAAGAATATGCTAAAGCAAATATAATATGTCACGGTCCTGTTTTTAAACAGGGTTTATTTGATAGTTGTTTAGTTGTCTTTAAATTAGGCTTCGCTAGATGTGCACAACGAGATCATATTTACTGAATCTTCACTGAAATGTCCCATTGACTATGTCTACTGTTATTTTAGTCATGTGCGTTATAGTTTTCTAATAAAGTGAAGATCGTTTCACGATTTTTATCGAAATTATTTAAATCTTTTTAAACATGTATGCAACTCGTAATTTATTGACACCTTCAAATGCAAGAATATTTCACACAGAATTGATTTAAATTTTGAATTAAAACAGATGATCCTTACTATAGTTATTTATGGCGTGGCTTTTTTTATTGTATATATTGTGGTATCATTAGAGAAAGATCTATCAGTTGCTCTTCTGTATATGACCCCACAAAGATCCTGAGATGTCGTACCGCTAGAGGCGAAGAAGCTTTTTTCTTGCTTTTATCGAGATAAGTTTATTTCTGGAGCTTCCTTCTCGAAACTTGGATATTCTCCTTGCTTTTCTGATAATAGGTATTTTAAAAATTGATCAAATTTACGATAATAATAAGGGCGATTTTTTGCAACGAACCATAAAAGTATCAAAGCTCTATAGTTTTTTAAAAATGCATAACCTTACAACGTTCTCGATTAAATTGTCTCTTAATTCAATTATCAAGTTATTTATAGAAAACTTTAATTTATTTATTAAATACTCTGCATTTAGTGCTTTACGTATACAATACAAATATTAAAGTAGAATAAATAGAATTAGCTTCCATTAATGCTAGGATCAATTTATTATTACTTGTGTAATTAATTAAAAAAATGTCTGAATTCCCGGATATAATTCGTTTTAAATAATCGTTTCGGCCCATTTAGTTATCTTTTACGCTCAATATAATTTCCAAGATGATGAGAGTACTCTTGCAACCTAATTACAGAAAGCTGTTCCCCTGAGAGTAGAATTGAGGCTCATTTCAGCACACAACTGAGCAATCAACAGAGCTAGACAGGCGTATTTTTCTAAACGGAACTTTCTTCTGTAAGGAGATAATTAAGTAATGATTAAATCGATTATTCTGTTGGAAGCGAATATAAGAGATTCAAATTTACTTAGAACTTTGATTAAAAAGAAAAGTATTTAGACTCGAAAATCGGTAGGTTTTAAGATGTACATATATTTGTGCGGTCATGTTTTGATAGTCGAGAGGCTTTAAACTTTTTCTGTATTTTGGATATAGCTTGAACATGATGATATTTACGTAGTTGAGATGTTTTCATTTGAAATATGTCGCTTCAGACCTATTGGCATAATGGGTCTGAATTATATACTGGTTATATAATTATATACTGGTTTCAAAATGTATAAAATTTTATTTAAAAAGTGAAATCTTAATAATATATCTCATTATATAATATATTTATATACATGAAGTATGATTGTGGTAAGCGTTAAAAAAACTCTATTTTCGATTTTTTTATAATGCATCTATTATTATATATCAATATTGAAAATATCATTGAACATCTTACATTATACTTCACAGGTAAATTAATATTTATCGATTGTTATATTCAAAACATGAAATTGTTGATTGAAAATATTGATATTAGAAGCTGTTTAACATTTTTTCAATATATTTATTATAAAAAATTATAGTCTGTTATAGTAGTAGTTTTTAATAAAGGAATAGTGTGACTGTAACGTCTACTATTTTAATGAAAATAACGAACTAGTTTACAACCAGGAGGTTCGATATAGATTACAATATGTCTAGGAGTAGAATTTTTTATATTAATCTAATCCTTTTTTCTTAGTTGGTCAACTCTCGTGAGTGTATTAACAGTGTAATATGACCTGAAGTTATGCAATTAAATTCTCCGGCAAAGTTGGATGTACGTAAGTGCAGTCGATGTTATCGGTTACTGAGTTGGCTTCCGCTAGAGTGGAGGAGCCTGTGTTATAGTGTACCACTCCTGCTGGTGGGCCCCTCTTTCTCTTTCTCTTTGGAGGGGTATAATTGCACCCACTCACCAGTGTATATGCATAATTCTGGAATAGAGATTTTCTTGATCACAAGGCTTATTATAGTATTATATATAGGTAGTAAAGTGCAGTAGTAATGTATAATACATAATAATATTTGACATTATAGTTTAAGGCCTTGTAATTTATTTTTTATCCCGTTGTTAACTCTCTTTTTTGGCATGAAAATATCAGATTACGTGTTTTCAATGCATCGACCAATATTATATAGAATTTTTTTATTTCCGAACTATAATTGAGTTTGTATATTTGTATATTTATCAAAATGATTAAACTTTATGTTTAATTAAAATAATGTTAATGAGTTGTGGGTAAGCACATACTTTGAAATATTAGATTAAAGCATTTAAATTTTTTAATATTATTTAAAATTGAATTATTTTATTAGTAACTAAACAAGTAAGTCAGGTTGCCATGAATCTTAATTTGCGCAATGTCTTTCCCTGCTGCAACAGAAACCTTCGCCAAGGAGGCTCTACAAAGGGCTTCTACCAGAACCAAGCTGCGGCACCGCTAGCGGCTCCCCACGGCCTCGCTAATCTTCCGACTGTTGCCGGATTCTACACTCCGGTACTCGCCGGTGTTGGCCTGGGGGCTGGATCTCTTGCCGGACCCTCTTCCTCCCCTTCCGCTCTCCATCCTGGACAGAGGGAACCCTACGTCAGCGGACGTTCGTTGGCTTGTCTTACTCAGAGCAGTGTAGGTTCTTGACTCTGCATTGAAAGTGGGAGGGTGTGGAGATTCGGCTAAGTCACTAAAAACCACTATGTACATAAACACAGAAAAGATCAGTTAAAGTTATTTCAGATTCCAAGTTCAGCTCACATAATAAGTCAAAGATAAGTCAAAGTTAATAATTTTTGACAGTTTATTATGATATAGCTTTTAAATCTGAAATGATTAATTTCAGTTAGATGTAATACACTTTTGATTTCTAAACTAAGCACTCAAATATTTACCAATAATTATATTTTTAGACAACATAATTATCGCCATCTAACGATGAAATATATGTATAATATTAATTTTCAAGTGAAAGCTATTGTGAAAAACAGTGCTATGTTTTATAAATTAGTATTTTTTGCAATGGCTGATTTTATTTGTGATAATTGAAAACGTATAATTATTTGTATAGTTATAATATAGACGTATATATTGATTATTATAGTTATTCATTATTGTCCCCAGTGGTGAATTTAGGTGGGAGTTGCCAAGGGGCCCGTGCCACTCTGGCTTACAATTAGTATATATAAGCACCTCTTTGATGAATTGTAATGCTACTAAATAAAGAAAATTATCATAAATTCTAGTTATTTATATTGTAGTATAATATAGTGTATATTAATTAAATTATTAGAAAAATATGTTATAATATATTTAAATAAGTATAACAAAAACCAATATATATTTATATAAAAATTAGTTAAGTATTATACAATACAATATAATATTGTAGTAATTGTAATTATTGTTGTTACAAGCAGAATATAACTCAACATATTCTTAGAATTGCCACCGATCCTGTTCACTTCCCGAATAATTCGTGACCCCATTTATTATAGAAATCCTTGATTCACTACTGATCTCGGTGACAGTGTAATTTATCAATTGCTAAACGGGTATTCTAAAAGGACTACATTAAGCTATAGTTACGAGCAGAAAAAGCAGAAACAGTATATCACAATAGAATCCCTCTGTGGTAGTTTAGTCGAAGTATGTAGTTCACGTTTTTAGTTATAGTTGACGATTTGTTTAAGATATAATAATATTTGTTTAAAATAACTTAAACATTTATTGTTCTCTATGTTATATTATTACATCTTAAAAACTGACAAACAGAATATAGTGAAGCGAAAGATTAATAATTTATTTGAATGTGTTTCATCCAGGCGCTGCAGTTACATTTTTTTTAAATGGTGTGGGTACTATTATAACCTAAGCAACCGACAAAACACCCCTTTTAATTTACTTGATTTTGGATATTTTCCATCAAGTTCAACTCTATCCACACATATGAGACAACCACATCATCCTATATTTGTTTATGAGCCGGTGCAAGTCCACTTTTTTTTCTTATGATAAAATTTCAATTATGACTTCCAGTGGTCTCATTGCTGGAGACAACTTTGCTACACATACTTTTACAAACTTCTACAAACTTTTACTGTTATAGCTCGGATATCAGACAAATTGTTAGTTATGTAACAATTAAAATTAATTCGCCACATACACAGCACTATACCCGCTCAGCCTGATATTATAAATAGGCAAAGTGATATATTACGTATAGTTAATTTTATTGATTACCTTCCTTTGGGTGATTTCTTGTTGAATAAGGTCGGTGTGTAGTTATATATACATATTTCCCTTCAATTATTTCTTGATGACGCATTGCTGGGCAGTGCCGAATGTGGGGTGTACTATAAACCCTTATTATGCACAGCATGAGTGAATGTTGCACAATCAGATAGCGCGACACACTAATTATCTCCCTCCGCCTTTAACTTTCGGATGTATTCCAGAGTTGAAGAAAGGTTTAATTTCTTCCTTATTTGTGAAATGTTGGTATATATTTTTTTAGTTTACAAGAATAACTTATTTGATAAAGAATCTATAAGGAATATTAGAATGTGGTTTAATGGATTATTTATTTCTCGAAAAAGTATTTATGAACCTAAAATATATTCGATAAGTCTTAGAAGATCAACATTTACAGGTTTGTTGTTAATTTTGACATATGCTGTATAAAATATGCTGTAGGGCATTCAAACTAATATGTATAATATTGTTCAACCAAAAAAATGCTGTATGTTGAAATTTTATTCTGTAAGCCTGAAAGATTTTACTGTCTGCTCTCATATTTTGTTTAGCAATTTTAATGATGATAAGATTTAAACATTTTCATATTATTTTAATGTTTTTTATACTAAGTAGAGAAGGCTTTTAACATTTCAAGTATATACATTTAAGATCTTCTGTTGTGCTTATGAATTATTTAATTATATGCTTGTTTAAATTATGAACATAAGATGATCAAAACTATTTTACATCATTCTATAGCATCTATTTGTAAGAATGAGTATCAACAATTATAGTTTTATGTGTTCATTTTTATTATTGTATTATAAATTATTGTTATCACATAAAGTATTGTATAACCATTGTATTTGTTATACGAACTTCTTCCATGATATTATAATAGTGAAAACAATAATTATTTCTTAAATGACTTCCATTCTCATGCATCAGTCACTCATCGCTGTGATAGGTATATCCTATACGACATTATAATACTATAAGAATGATCATTCCGTACATGCTAGCTGTTGCACACTAGGTACGTAGAATAGTATGGTCTAATACAATTTATTATAATATATACAACCATTTATGATCTCGTAAAAGTCATGCTATAGATAGTGAAATAAAAAATATGAAGGGCGAACAATACTGTATTGACATATTTAAAAGAAAGCTATATATTACATTTGATATTTAATGTGTTGATAGATGTTGAAATTTTATACTTTTTCCCGCTGGCGTCAATTTGACTGTTGAATTGAAAAAAGGGGGAGATCATGCTAGAAAAATTAGAAAACGCAAAATACTTTTAGCTGTGCATTTAACTTCCCCATTTGGAACCTTGGGGGTGGATCTCTGCTTATATACCAGGAAAAGACAAAAGACGGCTAACTATCAAGTTTGATAGACATTGGAAGCTGTAAAGACTCCCAATTTATCAATAATCGCTTCTGCCACTTGACTGACACCCAACTTTGCCGTTGAGAAGGGGGGGAAAGTCAGGAAATAATGGATCCATTTCTGACCACTTTAATTTCAGTTCGAGCACTATATAGATCATTAATAGTTGCTATGTAAATTAGGTTATTCTTTATTACTATATATTTATAATAATATAGCACCCGTTTCATACTATCACCTCGATACAAACAGAGTGTTGCATAGAATTATAAGGTATAAGGTTGTTTGGTAGGTTCAGGAATTGTAAGAAAGTAATTATGAATTATATTGATAACTCGTCCTTGTTATCAAATTATAAAATTGTATATATAGTATTGATAGCCGCGAGTCTTCTTCATATTATATTATTGATCGAGTAAATAAGTTTCATGAGCCGGTTTTCATTGATCTCGCAGCAGGGACAAGCCATGGGATATTGTTAGAGGAATGTTGGAGAGGGAGAGATGTGGCTGGACGAAGGAAAGGATTTATTATGATGTTCTCAATAATTGTAAGCAGCGAGGCACCGGAACTGGGATATGTTATATAATATATATATGTTTGTATAGTTTTTGTATTTTCTCAAAAATAACACTTTCAGAGGATATAAGGCAGACCAATTGTAAAGTATTCATGGCTTTCACTAAATTAGGATCTCTCTTGTTGGTGTTCTTTTCTTTGTTATATTTTAGTTCTAGAAATAATTTTGAATTAAGATGATTATTAATAATGGAAACAGTTCCATTTATACAACTATAGCTAACGTCGGTTATTTTTTAAATATTATTGAGTTAGAAAAGTACTTTTGAAATTTACTTCATTTTTGTTATTGTTAAAACAGAATTCTTTTTGCTTCCTGTAAATTATATATAAATTATATGTATAAAAGTATGTGTATTATTTTTTAATAGTAGGAATATTCTTTTAGACACTAAGTATATAATATTAATTATGAATAATCTGCATTTTTTAAATAAAATATTCTAGTGAATTCACAATAATAAAAATTTATATTTTCGTTCTTTTAACTGCTTTTTGAATCTAGCAAACTACAATAATAAAACATGTCATTATAATTCCAATAATTTGGCTGAACTCACAAAAAGTACATGATATATATAATAATTAGTAACGAACTCCTAAAAATATCTTAATTAATATAATAAAGTAATAATTATCGAATTCTTTGTACAAGTTTAATATATCCAAAAATACAAGTTCTATTAATATTGTAATAAATACTTAAGAATATGTTTACAACGTAAGCTATATATTTTTTAATTGGTTTATAATGTTGCAAGAATCCACGACAATCAACAATAGAAAAATATTATACTATCTCAAAATGTTGTTTACACAAATTGTCTATAATTCAAAAGAATTAATCTAAGTATATCAGACTCGTGAAAGATTCCTCAAAAACGATGTCGCTATAAATTTATACGTAATTAATTACATTTTCTTTCTATATATATATAATGTACATAAACATTTAACTCTAATTGATTTGGTCTAGGCATAATTCTATAGACCACCATTCAAAGTGGGATTAATCCCAGCCAGGTCACCGACATTCCTTACTCTACTCTCTGACGTCATAGTCTATCGTTATAGGATCCAGCAAATATAATAATATTATAGTAAGTAACCACCAGCGGGTTTGCAAATTTCGCAACAAATTGCCTGTCTGCGGTGTCCTCATTTTGATAAATTCCTTGACCAGTTTATTTCTCTCTCTCTTCTCTCTCCCTGTCTCCGTGTCTATGTTTCTGAAATTTTCCACTCTACTCAATTTGGTCTCTCTCTCTCACTAGAACTTCTTTTTGACGCGAAGCTCTAACCTGACTGTCCACTTCTATTGATTCCGACAGTGAACGGGAAGGCAGTTCAGCTCCGCAAACGCCAAAAGAGGAAATGAAGTTAGAGTGATTGTCGAGCCAGTCGAGCCTTCGTTCCTCGAGTTTGAATTAACTCTCGGTGGTGTTCAAATCTTGTCGACGATGTTAACGTTCTTCCTTGTCGATCCATCCAGTACGTTGTCTTCCAAGAGTCGAAAACTTGGTTTCCGGTGGGAAAAGATGGAGTAGTCCTCGGGTGTTTCCCCTCGTTCTTGCAGTGTGTTGTACTATATACACTATAAAACTCATTATTCAATTGGACTCATGGCAGGTCTCGATTGACTTATATTGATTGAGCTGGGATTATACATTTATTGTATTTGGATATTCGATTTCAATTCTCGGGATACTTCGTTGATATTATTGTATCGTTATTCCGTTAGTAACTAAGAATGCGCGGATATTAGGATATATAATATATAATATAAGTTATTGCTTGTTTACATTACTCCAACGGTACTGAATATTGTAAAATACACATTACTACATTTGGCTGTTCTGCTCTGAGTCTATTAATGAATAATTAACATTGTGCAATTTTAAAATAATGTTACAAATAATGTATCATTATAATTTAAAATTTAAGCAATCTTTATTTACTTTTAATATTATCAAAAAAATTACATATTAGAAAACAATTTGAAACGCGCATATATCTTCCTTTATTATTGTGAAGTTATAAATATTAGTATATTACTATACAGACAGAGCACCCTTTTCGAAATAGTTCGACATTATCAGAACATTTCGGTTAGAATGCTCGTTTTAAATGTATTTATTTTAATTTAAATTTTGATTTTGATTTACAGATTTTAATATAAGTATAACACATTGCTTTTTTGAAAATAGTAGCTCTACATACTAAAGTCGAGAAACTTAGTAACTCATAACCAAATATCACATTATATTCATATAACGACCTGAAACAAAAATATATCTATGAAGATTAGAATACTATAAGTGGGACTCAGAGTAAATTAGTCTTCCAAATAAATCCATATACTAAAACTGGGTTATTATTCACACACATATTCTGCACATCTACAGACTGCATGGAACATATAAATAATATATTTAAAAAGTTGCAAAACCGTTCAAAGTGATTTAGTAGTTTCCCAGCTGGGCGTGTGGCGCATGAGTGTTTCCACACAATCGTGGCGAGCGATATCGTGGAGTATTCAGTCACCCTTTTCTAATTTCACGGCATCAGAAAGAAGCATGTCCTCATCGTCTTCTTCGTCTACGTCAACAAGCTCTGACAGAGTCATGAATCAAAATTTTGAGAGAGAAAAAGAGAGAGAGAGAGAGAGAGAGAGAGAGAGCCTTGAATTCGAATTGTTTGAGAATGGTGTTCAAGATGTCTGCTGGGCATTATATTTGCCTCGATTCTGACTTTCCAGGAGGAGAATGTGTTTAAACACTTAAATTATTATTTAATGTTAGGTATATGTTTATATGCTTATAGTTTATATCAGTTGATGACGGCTATATTTATATACAAGATAAATAAGAATAATACATAAAATTAAATCCTTTTTTGTTATTAATTATTTTATTAATGTTTTGCAAAAGTTACAAAATATTTGTTTAACAAACATCCTATATTATGTATTAAATAATTCACAATTTAAACATTATTTTTGTATATTTGGTTGGATTTATATTCTTAATTAATTATCATCAGAAATATGGAAAATGGTATTTGACTACTTTCAACTTATCCTATAACACATGTTCTATATCATTACAGTTAAATTATAATATGAGCAATTATAAGTATCGTATAGATTATGTACAAATGACAAGACAAATGTTTACAGTTATTGGTTAATAAAAAAGTGTTAAATTACATGATATTGAAATATTACTTGCTTTATATAGTTAACCTTACAAACCATTTTCACAGGGAAAATGTCCAATACCAACTTATATATATTATGTGATCTGACAAGCGTGACCTGGCTATAGGCCCACTACAACTGTACAGCTATACATTCGGGCTGGATAAGTTTAATTGGATAGCTCGCGGGATAGACGCACACGATTACCGCATTCTATAAAGCAGCTGCCTCTTATACAGTGACTTTGCTGTTTTAGTCGGACAGTTGACGTTGCTAATTTATCCCTCAGCTCTCTTCTTCCCCTCTCTTCGAATGACTTTATATGGAGAGCTCTTTTTTTACAGCTTATGATATGTTGGTTGGTGTGACCTTGACCTATACTGTATACCGTATATATATATAGTTTTAGTTTTGTTAAGATAGCGGTGGTAGTCATGGTAATTGACTCTCTGATGATTGTATATATTAGTCGTAGAGTAAATTAGATCTGGGGGAATTTTTTGACGTCACGGATGCTTCTCTTCCACTTTGATCGGAAAGTCACAGTTTTATGATATTGCTTACTTTATTTCAAATGGAATACTTTGACGATTTATTCTATTGTATTGTATATGTCAAAATTAAATCATTTGTTGAGGTTCTTTATTTTTGCTATATGTATATATATATTAATGTCGCATTCAGAGTTTATCAAATGTGAGGCTAAAAGCATAGCTGTACAACACTCACAATTATTATGTGATTCACACGATCAAAGTAGTTTCTCAGTATCCATTTTATATTATATTTAATAATCGTTTAAACTAAAAATAACATATTCTTTATCAGTTCATTGATGAGTCAAATTTACATCAATTTTTACATATTTTTATTATCTCTATTAATATCTATATCTTTATATATATAAATAATTATATATGATTTTAAAATATTTTCCATTCAAAATGTCAAGATTATAGTTGAAAGTTAGACCAATTTGCATAAGGGGACTGAGGTGCCAAAGTAAAATATATTTAGCTAAAGTAAATTTATCCTGTAGACAGTAAGCCATGTCAGTCAGTTAAATTTTATTATCAAACTTCTATAACATCTACTGAGATCGTGAATATCCAAACGAAAATTCACCATTAAATCTTGACCTTGAAATCTTTTTATGTGTTTTTTTTATACTATAACGGAGTTAACAGAATAAAATCAATTAACATTACAAAATTAATGCTTTAAACTGTTTTAATATACACCGTTATTCATTTGAGTAAAACATTGACATGTGTAATTTATTACCCTGACAAAGGTTACCGTATCACGTACAGCAACGCTATATAATGTAATACTGTGTACTTCTTCTAAAATTATATTGTGAAATATCGCATCTATCTGATTATATAAATTCCCCTAACTTGATAGCAATTTCTAAATGACTGCACCGTCGTTGACTGTAATATATATATATACCACCTCGATTTCAATATATTCAACTATATAGTATGTGTATACCACATAGTCCTTCTTTCCCGTTAGTTTTATTATTTAGTTCCGTTATGATCTATATGCCTCAAGTCGACGACAATTTCTTCTTTCTCCATCGTCGGTTGCTTGGGAGAAAGTGATTTATAGCAAGAAAGGGTTCGAAGGTTTTTTTTTTATATCTCTTGAATTCCCTTCCGTTTGCTGTTCTTAATGCTAATTGAGGTTACATTTTACAATATTGAATATTCTAGGTGAGTTATATATAATAATATATTTCCAACCAATAAAATGTATAGTTAGATTTCATGGTATTTTAGTAAAAGAGTTTTATTAATTTTATTTTTTTAAGGGGAAATTTGCTATTTTTTATTATCGTTATTCATTTATACTGTTAATTATATCTAGATTCCAAATAATAAATATGTAACAATTTTAGTATTGTTAACTTTTTAAAAGTATTAATTGCAAATTTTATAATAATGGTTTTAGATATATCTATATATAAATTAATATTGAAGTTAAAAACATTGTGCTAAAATGTCAATATTATATTGTACTTTTTTTATAATACCAAATAATTTTTAGATGACTTATTAAAAGTGTTTATAAATTGGACCTTTATGATTTCAAATTCATAAATAAATGTGGTGTTTGTGTTATGAGCATATTTAAATTGTTAAATTAAACCGATGTTTTTTTATGTTTTTGTTGTCCTTATGTAATTTAATTCATTCATGTTTTATTCTCATATATAATATATTATTTTAGATGATGATATTCATCAGAATAATATCTGAACATAATTTATCAAATAATAAATAAATTACGACGAAATAAAGAAAGTTGCAGAAATACTGATCATGATTTGCGCTACATTCAAAGATCAAAAAGAGCTGAAGAGACTTTTAGAAGAGGCTCTTGTATCTGACTATTGGCTCATGTAAAAAAGAGAGTTATAGAGCGATAACTTTACTCAACTCTTACATAGTACATTATCCAGGGCAGACTGTTACTTAAATTATACTAAAAAGAAAGAATAGTATACGAGCGCAGCTGGGGAGAGTGGGTCGGGCGGCCCTTTTCAGAGAAAATACAGTCGGTCGACCTGATGAGAAGCGGAGTCTGTAATACTTCACTCACGACATGAAGTTATATGAATTGAAGAGAGATGAGCCAGAACAACTCCGGATGGCAAGAAATGTACAGAAAGACGAGAAAGGTGATAAAAGAATGAGATGAAAGGAGTCCAAGAAAGGAAGAAAAGGGGATGAGGAATGGTGATATAAAGAGCTTAGATGGGTGTATGTGTTTATCTGAAACGTCTACTCTGACTGCTTTGCCTATCCGCAATAGCGTTGACGTTGGGACACGCTTCTGTTTGAAATTTAGAAAACTGGATTATGTCAGAAGATAGCCTCCCCCATTCTTCGCCTTCCATCTTTGCGTGCGTCTTATCGGTTGGCTATCTTGGCTGTCCTCACCGCATCAAGGATTATGAAAGAATTTTAGTCGTAAATGAATTTTATAGTTAAATAAGCCTTCGAATCCCCTAAGTAACTTGAACAGGGAGTGTCATTAATGAGGATCAGTTCGAGACCGCCTTCTGTTTACCGATAGAGAGGGAAGGAAGAAAAGATACTATGGATCAAAGAGAGAGAGAGAGAGAGAGAGAGAGAGAGAGCTAAGTCATAATAAAATATCGACCTTTTCATGTCATGTATTCTTATCTTTCTTGTGTGTAGAATATAATATAGGCAGGAGTTCTATTGTACCTTTATACATGTACGCATATATCTTTACTGATATAACTTGAAAGAAAACAAAAGTATGCCATCTGTATTCTGAAAATCGAAGTTGTCATTTTTATTTTTCTACTTTTTAATATTTATTACATTCTAAGTATAAAACGTAAATTTAGAAATGATGCGCTATACATAAAATATTCAATAGATCTATTTTTATATTTTCCATGTTCTCTTGATTACAGATGCTTCCACATAAACAGCAGCAGCAACAGGCTGGGGGCCGGGGGAGTTCAGCAGACCCCGGAACCCCCTCGATGGGTTACAGAGGTTTGTCTCGCGGAGCACCACTAGGGGACGATCAACAGGTGCAGCTGGGCGGCTCCTCAAGACAGCACAGTAGTGGAGCAGGGGCAGGAGCGGGACCATCGCACTCTGCTTCTGTGCACATGTCGGCGGCTGCGTCATTCTTTGCCAGGTGAGACGGAGAGGGGTCTGAGAGAGAGAGAGAGAAAGAGAGAGTTATTTACGTTAATCGATTGAAATATTATAGGCTGACCAATTAGAACAGAAAATACTCGAATTGTTGCAAATTCCGGCGTTGCCTATTGTTGTCACGTGACCGGTTTATTATGGGAAAATCGATCAACGGCAAAAAGTCATGCTTTTAAATGGAATTTGTGTTTGTCTTACAATAAGAGAATTAATTATTTATTTTGGTTAGTAAGGTAAACAAATAATATCTAGAACGGTTTTAAAAAGTTATTTTTTATGACGTCTTTTTTCTTCTACAAATAGAATAAGAAAACAGCTTTCAGAAAGAACAAAATAATAATCCCTTTTTAAATATTTCGGAATCCTGTTTTTATAAACATAAAGGCGATAGCTGATGCTTTTATTCTAATCAGTATTTTTATTTTAAGGTTGTAATATAAAACATATATGTGATTATAAAAAAGAAAAGAAAACTTATTCAGATTCCATGATATTTATTGCACAACATTTTTCTGTTAGTTTATCATGGCAAAGACTTAGTATAATTATCCAATGAATTTTTTAAACATTAAACTACAATATTTGTTGTTTGAAGCGTTTGGTGTTGATTTTATTGATGCCGGTTTGAAATTCTGTAAATAAAAATGATGTAACACTTAATATGAGAGTGACATTAGAACACAACATTATTTGAGCGATGGCCACACCACGACCGTTTAAATAAGTTATAAATTTAAAATTATGGATTTTAATTTTGATAACGTTTTTGTGTTTTAAAACATTTTGATCTATTGTCAAATAACTGTTGTGTCATCGAGTTACAATATTTTGATCTACTGCTTTCAAATTTAATCAAATAAAGCCAAATTTGTCTATGGACTACAGATAGTATTTCAGTTTTCAAATAACAGAATATATCTTATATTGAGGATCGAAGATCTCATTAAACTTTCGGTTGCTTCTTAAATCCTGCTATATAGTTGTTTAACTGATAATCACTATCACAGGAAGCATTATCGACGATATTTTGTCCTTGGGTAAAACCGATCCCCCACTGGGACAAGATCCCCAGTCCTCGACGTTGTGTTGCTCCCTCTCTCTGAATGTCTTGCTTGTCTGTCTGTGACTTAAGACTACGTCTTGGGCTGTGTATTTCAAATAAAAACGGGTGGTTGTTACCATCCATCCAGCCATATATCCTTTCTTTCAGTAGTTCTCAGCGCCGTGTATCCTGATTGCTTCACAAGGCTTCCTGGACCGATTCTCACTATGCGAGAAATGTTCCCGCGACGGTATTATAGGCAGACCTTCCCATATCCGTTTATAAATAAAGGGACATAGATAGTGGGAGAGGGAGATACCCGGCTATACTTAAGTCAACCGTAAGATGGAGGATCTAGTTGCACTAAGATTTGAAATATTTCTTGATGTTGTTAGCTCAATTGTTTTCTCCATAAGTTCAAATTATTTGACTATTTTATTGTTGTTGTATATAATAAGTATGTCGGGTGTATTAGGGTCTGTGTCATAATATTCGTCTGCCAAAGCAATAAATGCCAGTAGCTATATGTCAATTACAAATATTTGATTAGTTTTACTGCTGTTTACTATGTCTGTGATTTATTGACTTTCGTCTAATATCGGTTAAACCACATCTAAACTTGGGAAATATTGATTTGATATGTATAATATTATTATTGTTAAATTGTGTGTGTAGGCCCTTTTTTTATTATTATTCTATATTAAATATAGAATACAAATTTTGATGTTTTAAATGTTGAGATGTCAGAAATAATAACTTAAAAAAATATATTTAGATAACTTAATTTAGAAATAATCCGATGATCCCGTAAAGAGCTATTTCTTAAGGAAAAGTACGACGAATAGGCATGCTAACAAATCAATTTTATAGAAATACTTTTATATATTTCAAATCATAGAACTTTCTCTACCTGCTGCAATCCAGAAATGGAATTACTTAATAAAGTGCATCATCATGGTTGTACAAATTCTTGGATAATCTTAAATTATTTTTCATTGTATTTTTTAGTCAGTGTGTCGTATAAATTAAATACCGTTTAGATTATGCTTGGAGGATGGGTATGAAAATAGAGTGGGACCCTTTTGCCTTCTATACCTATGTATCGACAACAACACTGGAAAAACACTTCGAAATTTTTTAATTTGAAAAATGAGGGTAAACATTGTGAACATTAACGATAAATACAATAGAAAACTAAGTAATTTCTGGCATAAGCCTATATATATATATATATATATATAAATATATATATTCCAGTTATTTATACTATTTCTTCAATTTTCAATTAATTAATATTTATATTTAATAATATAATAATAATATATATAATTTATATTTATATAATAATTAACTAATATATATACGTACTACTTAAGAGATCCAATAAGATCGGAAGCGCTCTAAAGTACTTACATAAGTCACATGTATTTCAAATATAAATTTATTATATAATATTAACATATTTTTTAATCTTTTTCGTTATGAAAGAATTTTGCAACGTTTTCTTATAATATATCATATATGATATCAAGATATAGCTGTGATACCTTTACTTGTTATCATAAATACAATGCAGTATTAATCATTTACAATTATTAATGTTCACAATTGCAAAATATAACACTTTGAAATATATGTTAGTATTACAAAAAAATATTATTTGTAAACAATTATAATATTTAGGATTGACACTGTTCTTTAGTTTAATACCTTGACATCATTCTGGGCTGAGACATGAATCGGAGGAGTATTTTCTATATTAAAACTTTTAATTATATTTAACTGCCACAAAAAGTAGTTTCATTTTCTCCCAGTTATAAACCGTACATTATTACATCATTTATATCCCAGAGAAAATTAGATTCTTTATTCTAATATATTCTTCTGTCTTAAAAATAACTTAAATTAGGAAAAACTTAATTTCTCTTTAAGATTTTGTATCTTTGTAGTCCAGCTCAGTATATCTGTATAATGCTAAGACCATTTTAAAATCTTAAATTTATGAACAAGATTTTGCGAAGATCTGATTTTTTTAAATTCTAAAATATTGTTTACTATTAATTTTATAATGCCAAGTATGTAAAATTTAAATATTGATATTAATTCCGGCGATTCAAATAGTTGAGAACATTTAAGTATCATTTTAATAATTTGAACCGAAGGAAATTTACAATTTTTAGTGAATTTTAGTTTTTATACAATCTTTAAGGATATTTGCAAGATATAATTGGTGAAATCCTGATAAATCTTGAATAGATAAATACTGGTTAAAATAATATAAATGTTTTGTTTTAATATCTCGCACTTTCTTTTACAAGTTCTTACTATAATTATACAACACATTCGAAATCTTTGATTTCTTTCAAGGTCCAAGATCTTATATAGAAATCAAGTTTCAATTCACCAAAATAATTAGGATTTTTTATTAAATAATCATGAAATTAAAAGATTATTTACGACGTTTAGAATGATATTACAAAATATAATAGAAATTATCCTTAAAACGTGTTACCTAAACAAACGCACTTAATAATAGTTATATTTTGCAATTAAATTATTAAAAATTTTTACTTTTAGAGTTTTTTATAATTAGTTTTAATATATATTTGTACCAACTGGTTGAATCATCTAAAATCTCTTAAATTAAAACTGAATGTTATAGTTTGTGAATTATTGGAATCTACGACTATATTAGTTGAACAATTATTGTATACAATAATTTGCTGAATTTTAAAGGAAAATCTGCATACAGCTCATAACTATAAGATCATGTCAATTCTCCACGGGACAATTGTTTACAATCTCGAGCATCAAAGAGGCACACACGTTCCCTCTATCATTACACAAAATACTTACATATAACTAGATTCGCACAAGTCGACGATCATTGTCGGTGTTATCTCAAGAGATTCCTCCGGTCATTTCCTCTCTGGAAAGGGGATACTGATTGCATAAGGAATTCATCCCCTCGCCTACTTCCTGTATAGATGCCTCTAATTAAAACTCGGCCTTCGTTTGTCAGTGACTCAGAGAGCAATCTCGATGGCATTTCTCCCTCTCTCTCTCTTTCGCTCTTCACGGGGCAAACGAAGTATAATAGTGAGAAGGAGTTGGATGCTTGAGCGTCGCCGTCAGCTGAGAAGTTTCGGCTTGCTGCTTGTAAACACTGTCTCTTGTCGACGGCTGCGTCCCAGAGCTAGTTACTTAGACAAACATGGAGATAACACACAAGTGCGCTCAAGAGAATTATAATACCGAGGAAGAATAATATATACCAAGCAACCAGAACAACTTGAACGCGTATCGGACAGTGTTTTCTGTAACTGTCAGTCACTCCTTGACTAGAAGGGAAACTTGTTATCATTACTTGTCTATAAATTATACCTGCACTATAGTAGCCTACCTATTATGGCTGTCAACGTTTGCGTTGACTTTATGACTCAAATAATTCTGGGCTATCTTCGCCTTCTCCCCTTATCTATCTTTTCTCTCTCCTTTCGGAACGTCTACGCGTTGTTCTAGTCTGAATACACAGTTGGGTGATGCTATAGTCATTTATTTGTTGGGAGACACATGAACAGAAATAGTATAGTAAACTAGTCTCCTTCTTCAGAGCGAGTGTTTGCTATGTTAATAATAGTGTAACTCATACTGTCAACATATTTTTTAATACTTTTCTATCAGATTTGACTATTGGAGCAATAATATGTTAATTTTTTGACTGTATCATCTTAATTTAGAGAGGAAATTATATAACAGTTCTATATTATAGTTCCAAATTATAAGTTCTAAATATATTATTTAATTATACTATATTATATCTATTTATACTATATTATATATTCTAAATATAATCTCTAAATTATATTACAGTTCTAACGAATTCAATTGATAGATATTGATTGATATTGATTAATACTTTCAATTAAGATTTAAAATGAACTACTCTGAATATTATAGTCTCCTATATTTTAAAACACATATTATCTTAGAATACTATAACTAAGCTATGTGGTGGTTTATTTATCAAATGACGAAGCGCCGTTCGCTTTTTAATCACGAAATCTTTTCTGTGACTAAATTTATTCTTCTGTGTTGGCTTATAGACTAAGAAATATAATATGTCAATAATAACGTGCCTTTTTAGCACTGCCGCATCTATACCAGTTGCTTTGGAGATTTCTTTTATCTACAAGACAAACGTTTTGTTAATTCCGGATTATATGTCAACATATTAATTTATGGCTATGCACAATATTAAGTAATATATAGGGGGAAATTTGCCTAAACTTTATATTCAAATCAATGATAATATTTATTCTTTAGTAAAAATCAACTAATTTCTTCAATATACAGCTTGTGTCAACACAAGAATTACAGAACGGCAAACATTAAAAGAGATAGTTTTTCTATAAATATTCTGGCAAAATGTTCCGTGTTACTTCTCCCAGATTTCATAATAACGTTAACAAGTGAATTAATTACCTATACTCATCCCTTCGGGTTATTGGAGAAGTGACTCACTGCAGGAGCATCCCCCCTTTCCCCCCTTAAAGTTTGTATTGAACGGAAGCACAGCCCCTTAATATGTAAAAGCGGTGCATTCATTCAGTACAATCATAAACAGCTCATCTGTCAATCCGAGGGTGCTTTTGCAATAAAAAGTTTTCCCCAAGGGTTGCCTGCCCGGATTTATAGCTGGCTTGACAGAAGGTCTCCCGTGCATTGTTTCTAGAGACTTGTCGTATACTCGCTTCAGTGAGGAATGCGCATTTCAGATGCTGAATTAATATGTGGAACGACGTTACGTATTATTATTATTATTATTATTATTAACTATAAATCAGATTGAAACGTGTATGTGACCTCATAATTTTACACATAGTTGCACAGATTAGTTTGAAAGGCTGTATAATGACAGACTTTGACTAATTCAATATTTATTGACTAATTCAATATATTATCTGCATTCCAAATGCATTCCTATGATTTACTTGTTTAGAACTTATTTAGAATGAAATATACCTGCATTTATAGTATATATTTTATATAATTTACATTAGTTAGTATATAACATATATTGTATATTGTATATAAGATTATTGTTAATAGTATTTTTACTTCAATATAATATATACTGAAGTTAGTTTTGTCTTTTTATTTAAAATGGTTAGGTAAACACATTTAACATTAAGGCTTTTACATATTATTAATATTATTATTTAATATTATTTTGGCACTTATTGAGTAAATTATTCTAATATAGTGAATATGTACAATATTTTTTAGTGTTATTGTATCCTTATTTTATAAATTCTTTTTTAAATAACAAAGCCCCGTTTGTAGTATATATAACATATTTATAATTCACCATTAACAATAACAATATAGTTAATTAGCCTTCGACCATGATTGTGTGATGATATAAAAATAAATAGTGAAATGACTTTTAAGTCTTTTTCTCTAATATAATATTCCGTTGTTATGGCAACTTTCATATTATACTCTTAATGGGTCTCACCTTATATAATATATTATCGACATTACTTTATTAGTTTTTTAAGCTATATATTATAAAAACGTATAACACTCAAAATTGTTTTATTTGCTTCACAAGATGTAATTAATCATTTTTTGTGGTGTATATAATTATTTAATATAATATTATGCACGTAAAAACAACATTCTAGAACTCTTTAATAACCTGATGTGACTTTTCCTGTTCACTTTTAAGCTCTCACTATATACCAACCAATTTTTTAAGGTGAATTTTCACAATTTTCAGTTAATATTTTACAACATGAAAATGTAAATGTCGAATTCAAACGGAATTCTTACATATTATACATTATATAGGAAGACGCGACATTTCCGCAAACTTATGAACATGTGCAAAATGTCACTAAATTGACATTTATGCATTTGTTCGACTACGCTGCCTCTGCATAAAATGGAAAAATTTCTTTATTATGTTAACAAATACATATTAGAGAATTATTCTTTAATATGTTTTTGTTAATATAATAAAGCTCGTTTACATAAATACAATATGTTTTTGACTGTATTTTTGAGTGGTGCTCTTATAGTGTTGAATGCAGAAATTGATTATCTAAATTATTGTTTATATTATTTGCCTATTGAATAAAGGTCAGTATAGTTTGTTACATTGTATGTATGATACCTTATATAGATATATAAAACTGATAAGGTATAACACTCAGCATTAAAGAGAGGCTATCTAATAGGTATAGTTAACATAAATTCCTTTGTTGGGACATTTTTTCACATGATTAGGCATATTTTCAACTTCATAAAAGTAAACTATTCACTTGTTTTCTTTCTATTTTTGCACCAGCTGCTGGCCTTATCTTGTCTTATGACATGTTTACCCGATTTTATTTATACACGTAAATTTAGATTACTGTAATTATTGGGTAAAGTGGTTCTCTTTCTTTGATAAGACAGGAGTTTTAGTAATTATAATATTGCTATTGGTATTATTTACCACCTGCAGCAAACAGCCTCACTCTTTGTTTGACAGAAACTTGAAAAATCTAATTGAATTTAGGAGCATAATTGGCCGGGAATCATCTTTTCCTCCTTGTTAAATCACAGAGTATATATAGGTATTGATTGACAGGTTTGGCAGTATCAGTTGATTCTAACCTGGAAGAATGGGAACCTGCATTCATGATGGTTAAGGTCATGTCATATGGCCCTCAAGTGTCATAAGGTGAACTTGGTATTAATTTTACCCCAAGCGTTATAAATTCAAGGTTATGTGGCTAAGGCTTTGTGACCTCTTTTTTTGTCACATAATATATTCAGTAATTATACTTTACACTTCCAGGTAGACTTGCTTTTTACTAAATAATTAGTGATCTGCATGATTTATTTAATATTAGGCGAACCGATAAAAGAAAAAGTCCATTAAACAAATTTGGTGAACTTTTTTTGTGAAAATTGAAAAACAGTTTTTGTCCAAAATAATTATTGAACAATCATTATTGTATATTATATATAAATATGTTTCGTTTTCTCAAAAAAATAACTATTCAGTTTTCCAAGTAATAATTTAACCAATTTATAACGTAGGGCTATTGCATTTTAACATTTTAGCATTTTACTAATGAGGATATTTATTGGTATTTATAATAAAAAAAATTTTCATCAATGATCTGTCGTGTAAATACAAATTAATTTCTACGTATTGCATATGATTATAATAGTGTACAGTAGAATTCAATTAGAAAAAAGTTGGCTTTTTATGCATATTATATCTCTTTTCTTTGGAAATCCGTGTCCATAAATTATCATTATTCTGTAATGCCTATCCTCACTTTCTGTCTGAATGAGAACTTTTGCAATTAATCTATAACATCTATAACTAAGAACAGTTACAAGCTCACCCTTATGTGGGTAAAAGTTATGTTTTATTGGGGTTTTTATATAATCTTTCTCTCAAAATCTGTCCAACATTACTCATTATATCTGGAAGTTTCTGTCAATATTTGAGTGAGAAAACTCCATATAATAATCGCTCTGAGCGTTGGCAACTCTGGTATGAGGAGGGCTCTCTTGGTTAAAGTCCATTAGCTGCTAATTTGACTTTTTGTTGTAGCGCATTTTAAAAGTGACAATATCTAATAAGTAAAAATGGGATTTTTTCTAATTGCTACAAAAAATAATGATCTGCTGTGGTTGCTGATGGATGGATCGTATATTTATTCGCTCATTTTTAAAGAAAAGATTAATTCAATTATTAGTTAGAAGAGTTTAATTATTCGAAATAATTTTTAAACTTAACTTATTTTTAAACGCATTAAACGTATAGATAGTCTTATATAAAGTTTTTGGTTTTAATTGAATATAATTATTGCCTAAAAATACTTTATTTAGTAAAATCTTTTATTGTTATAAATATATATGTACACACAATCAAAATTATTTGAATAAGGTATAAAGGTTTAATTAAACGAATAAATCGAAATAAATCAATTGACAGTCGTCGTTAAGAAAAAATAAACAATGCAATTCAATTTGATCGCATAATTATGTATTTTATATTATATTGAATGATAGTATATATAATGTGATTCTCACTATTGCAACCTTCTCAACATTGTTTTTATTCAGCTAATCTAAATTCCCATTTATACTTGTAATATATATTAAATTTCTGGCCTTATTTATATAATGTCCGTTGTTTAGATTTTAAAAATGGAGCATTTATTAGCTATGTATACAGCTCGAATTGCAGAAAAATTTCTAAGTTTGTGTTCTTCTTAAACAATATCCTTTTATGGTGGATTATAGATGATATTAGATTTGTAAAAGAATATTGTCAAGTATTGGTCTACAGGTCTACATTTTTTCTGAAATGAATTCAAATATAATTTTTCTTATAATTTTCTATATTTCTTCCTATCAGTTTTATGTATGTTACGTCACAGCCTTCTCCTCATTATTCCAAATAAATGGAAGCCGTAATAATGTGATTATTCGTTCGAGTTTTGCTTTATTTCACAGAAATATAGAGGGCAATATTTTGTCCCCTTTCTTAAGTAAATATAAATGGAAGATGCGGTTTATACACTCTAGACTCATTAATTGACCAGCACAGTCCGTTGCGTTGAGCCAGAAAATTTGGGCAATGAATCAAAATATTAAGTGGGAGATTTGAGCGCTCTGGGTCAAAAGGATATATCTGCATCGAGATGAGTAGATAACTACTGGACGTTCAGATAAGATAATTCGGAACGAATAAATTTATTTCCAGAAAATTTCGAATTATATACGAGACAATGTCGTAATTACATTTTATCCCAGTTATGAATTTTGCTGAATTGTTTTAAAAATATTTACAAATTGTGTTAAGAAAAGCATTAATACTTTTCACTAGAAACCATCATAATATATTAAAAAAATTAAAATGATTCAACAATAATAATAATTAAAAAAATAAGTTTTTATGGTTAATTCAATTAAAGTTTAACTTTATTTCAACAACAAATACATATATTCTGAAAGGACAGTAAGTTACATGCCTTTGCATTACAAGAAAATATAATAAAATTAGATACTATTAAGATTGATATAATAGATATCGATTTTACAAAAATCGGTGATGAACATACTAATTGATGACGAACAAAATTACACATGAACGATAAAAAGTTACAAAGGAAAATGATGTTTGCTATATATGTCGACTTATCATTTTTACAAAAATAGGTGGATAAGACTGACATAATATCCGACAAACCCAATCCCATCTGATCGCCCCACAGTTATGCCGACACCGGGGTATCTTTTATGAAATCCCGGATTGTGAGTCGATCGCAAACGGCGGGTACTGCGGCACACCGATGTGGCTATCACATGACATGCCTTAATTGTCAATAGAAGAGACAGCAAAAGAAAAGCGACACCATTTTGACACTGACATATTTTATCGTTCGTTTTTTATTATTACCTCGCCTTTTAGGGCTACGCTATATACAGGCGATGGATTACCACTTCAGTTGACTGAGCTGTGTAGAAGCTGACTAAACAGACAGAGAGAGAGAGGGCGAGACCATTTCCGGTAGACGTCAATGGCGATGATTGATGATCGGCAATCCTTCACTGGTCCAGATAGCGTCACCTCTTTGACAGCCGCCGAGATCCGGGTGAAATGCAATCCACTTTGAGATGTGGTGCATTGAAGCCGACAGAACTACAGAATTCTGCACACTGACTGCCCCTCCCTTTTCGTTAAAAAGTTTTCGTTTTATATTTAGTAGTGTAGTGTATACTGTTGTGTACTGGAGGGTACGTGATATAGATGTTAAGTATCCATTGCACATTCCTTTTGGTTGACAGAATGATTTGAGCTTTGAAAACAACAGTAATTCTCTTTTAATTGACAGTAACTATTGTACATTTACATGAGCAGCGTGAGAAACTGATAAAGTACATTGGTGTTTGACGTCAATCGATTTATGTATGTCACATTAAAATGACACAAGATATTTTTAGCATTTGTATTTTGCTTAGAATCAAGTCTGAGCTAGTTTCATTACTATGTAATTATTTGTTTCATCGTTTAACAACTCGAAAATACCTACCTTTAATAGTATTATTGATTTCCTTTTTGCGACCCAGTCAAATGTTTGAGGGTTCAGGTTTTATTTGAAGAGATAGTGTAATATATTATATACAGGTGCCGGTAGGTTTTTTGTTGTATATATATATATACGCTCATAAGCATACGTGGGTGGGGCACATCTGAAATAAATGGAGATAAATTCCGTGTAATTCTTTTTTGGATTAGAGTACAATAACCTATTTGAAAAGGACGCTTTCTGAAATATTCATATTATTTATGTGCTCATAATGCGTATGTCTGTGCCGTCCTTAATATTTGCGGGAAAACCAATGATGCAAAACCTACTAAACTAAATGCAAATTCCAGGCAATCATTAATATAATCATTCATCAATCAATATTATCAATAATTCATTTCATCAATCAATATTTATATATAGTTACTCGAGAATTCTCTCTATATATTTTTTTGTTGCAAAAAAGTTTGCAAACTTCTGCAACATACTGCATGGAAGTAATAAATGATGTATTTCATATATAATATAATGTCAACGCACTTGCCCCTGCAAGTAAACGGTACACCTCTACATTCTCTGCGGTTTGTGCGGATGGATTCCACTGACAGGTATATGACAGGCTCCTCTATACTTGCGGTCATTCTATATGTCATCGCTTAAAACAGATGATTTTAGGTATATAATGTGATGATAACGATGCTAGAAATGTTTATATTATTTGGATAAGACTAAATAAACGTTATAAAATAGCGTTATCGGTATGTTATACTTCAAAAAGTGTACTTATGGAACCAACATTTATAATTAGAATTTTAAAAGTTTTTTGTTAATTAATTTAGTTAAACATTATATATAGTGAACACTCCCTATATGCCGTTATTTCAGTATTTTCTATATATAAATCATATAGGTAATAAATTAACTCGTATAGTACAGTAAATCATTGCCGGAATTAATATTAATTCAAAGTTTTATTATAATCTCCCGCTTTTGTTGATTAAAACAATTTCAGCACTAGTTTATGAAAGTAATCGGCATAAATGATGCAGGAATTCCCCCCAACTTTTGAGAGATTTATTGACATTTTGGAGCGTAATTGTTACCGTATAATTTACGGTATACTGCATGCAGTATTTCAAGGCAGGATATATACTACAGATTTATGCTTTTGAGTCAGTCAGGTCTAAAATTGTATCATGCAGATTTGAACTGAATAATGTATATTAACATAAACGGTTAAAAAAGCATGTGATATTATATTAAAATTACTATATAAGACAAAAAATTTGCACAACATATTATTAAATAAACAAAATTAATTTTTAGTCATTTTCAATAAGGAACATTTATGGGGGGGGGGGGGGGGGGGG
>JAUZND010001666.1:3133-13345 GCA_034780555.1 Coelogynopora nodosa
TAAATAGTAACAGTAGAGATAGCTGTGGTCATGGAGATATAGATAGTAACAGTAGAGATAGCTGTGGTCATGGAGATGTAAATAGTAACAGTAGAGATAGCTGTGGTCATGGAGATATAGATAGTAACAGTAGAGATAGCTGTGGTCATGGAGATGTAAATAGTAACAGTAGAGATAGCTGTGGTCATGGAGATATAGATAGTAACAGTAACTAACCATAATCAATGTATATCTTGCTTATAGATTGTTTGTTGGTTTTTTACGATAGTATACTTTAATTATTGTATTTCCAGAAATATATGTATCAATTTTACCATTATCAATAATTTTTGTAGTTATTATATTTATTGAAATTTTTCATTCATTATTTAGTATTGCATTAATATTATAATTATTTTGATCTGTTTTTTTTATCTAAAAATAAAATATAACACATCAATCAAAAGGTGTATTTCGATAATAATAATATTTTTTTAAATTTATTTATTGAATAAATAAATGATATCTCTGTGACGTATATATTTAAATCATAATTATGATTACATTTCTAAAATTAATGTGTATTATATTTTTATTGATTCACATTATGCAGAATAATTAAGCTATTAAGACATTAAAGCCATTAAGCCAATAATGACATTTCTTTTGACAACAACTAAACTATTTAGCAGAAGCGTGACCACTGTTGCAAGCGTGACCAGACCGAGTGACTAATCAAGATCTTTAGCAACATCTTGAATTTTTCTAACATTTCTCTCTCTCTCTCTCTTCCGCAGGACCTGGTGCCCGACAAGTGCAAGTTCATGGACAGCAAGATGCATCCGTTGATGATGGTGTGGAACAACAACGATCCGGGGGCGCAGTCTTCAATGGTTATCTACAAGCGTGGAGACGACTTAAGACAGGACATGCTAACCATCCAGATCCTCACGATAATGCAGAATATCTGGACTCAGAATGGATTTGACCTTCGGTTGGTTGGATATGATAATATGTTACCGGAAATATCTGTGGGTGTCAGCATCGAGAAGTACAATAGTTCAGTTGAAATCAAATTCTAGGAAATAACTAGATTCTAAAATTCCTTTCTACAATAATGTATACTGATATAATGAAATTACGTAGTGTTGATAGGTGCTGCTAGTGTTAATAGGTGCTGCTAGTGTTAATAGGTGCTGCTACGGTTAATAGGTGCTGCTAGTGTTAATAGGTGCTGCTAGTGTTAATAGGTGCTGCTAGTGTTAATAGGTGCTGCTACGGTTAATAGACAAAATTAATAAAATTTATTTTATAAAAACTATTTAAATTGTTATAAACATTGATGTAAACTATAGGATATCTATCCCATGTTAATTACTAGTACATACTGACAATGCTATTTGATTATTTACTTTATTTGTATCCATTGAGTTTAGTATAATAATAAATATATATGCCAATCAATGATCACGAACAATTAACATTAATGGAAATAAAGTTGGTTAATGGGTAAAATTAACTGTGAATTGTTTGGACAAATTTATTCAGATAAAGATACACAATATGCAATCATTAGGCATATTCCAAGTCTGTACTAATGAAGTTCTTAATGTAGTATAAACGAAACATCTTTACTTATTAATAATAATATAATATATTTTATCCTCTGTTTCATGTTGATATTTTATTCTATCGATTTTAGCATTCATTGATGAAAATTTGCAACAATGATGTTTTAATACATAGATTTCAAAATATAAATGCCTAAAAATAAAAATACTTTCGAATGTATTTTATCAAATTATATAATAACACAAAATTATATTTGTGATTTTCTTAATAGTTAAATGTCTATGCTAGAAAACCAACCGTACTTTCTCTCTCCCCCCCCCCCCCGTTCCTTGTACTCGTAGACTGAACCCCTATCGCGTGGTCGCTTGTGGCCCCAAGGAGGGATACATCGAGGTGGTCCAGCGGTCCGATACGCTGGCCAACATCCAGAAGAGTGGCCCGGGGGGCTCCACCACCAACGTATGGCCCAAGGAGGCCATCTACAATTGGCTAATGAAACGGGTGGCCGAGAGGGAGAACACGCAAGCGGCCAGAGATGCTGCTGTGGAGGCGTTCACGGCCTCCTGCGCTGCCTACTGTGTGGCTACCTTTGTGCTGGGGATTGGGGATCGGCACAACGACAATATCATGATCTCCGATTCGGGTCAGGTGAGGGGGTGTGGGGGTGGTTGTTGAATACATCTTATTCTTACTACTAGAGTTAATAATACGAATCCTGTGTGGCTACCTTTGTGCTGGGGATTTGGGATCGGCACAACGACAATATCATGATCTCGATATGTACGTGAATAGATCTCAGAGATGCTCAAGCCAGTCTTATGAAGATTCCAGAAACCACATGCGGGGTACTTTTCTATCTGGTTAATCCAATCATTGGAGATAACCATCTCTGATTGGCTGGTTAGCTTAGCCCGGGCCCTGGAGCAGTTCTGGTCCGCTCCCCTAAGATGTGAAAGGTAGCTACTGACCCCTGAAGATTTGACTAGAGGTCAGCGGGTATGAGGTCTGTAGGGTCGGAGGAACAGTGTATATTTTTTATTAAAAAAATAGAAAAAACACATTTTTGCATTTATATTTGTTTTTACAATTTCTAAACAATTTCTTTACAATTTCTAAAAATTCTATTTGTCGATAAAATTTTCAGTAATATACGAACTATTTTAATACTCCAGTTATCGACAAAATTTATAAATTAGATATCCATAATTAACTATATTTATTTTAAAAAATACATAATTTATGTCTTTCTTAAATTAGTTTTTTGTTAAATTGTCTTTGATGTTAAACCATAACCAAATTTATTGTATTTTTTTTCTAACATAGAAAACTTCCCTGTGACCAACCCGCAAAAGTTTAGTCAATCAGTGGAATAATTTCTGAGTAACAGCCGATTAAAAAGTGTGCATAATACTCATCAAATTCAAATATAATAGAAATAAAATAAGAAATATTTAATCTAACATTTTGATCCAATAAATGTTATATTTTGTCATAAATGTTGTTAATAGTTACCCTCTGTTGCAGTTCATCTATTTTATTATGTTGTACAAATCAAAATAACACAAGTCGTTAAAATATAAGGTTCAGCAATTATTACATAGTAATCCTGCTTAATTACTTCTTCAAATCCCGAATTTAGCAAAAGACCGCAATTCGATACTTTGACACGCACTATTTTAAAACGGTTTTTATTTCGTTGTTACCTGGTTTCAGTTGTTCCACATCGACTTCGGCCACTTTCTGGGCAACTTCAAGAAGAAGGGCTTCATTCCGCGTGAATATGTGCGTTTTGTGCTTGTTGAAGATTTCATCTATATTATCAAGCATGGTGATGAGAGGAACACGGATAAGTTTGCAGAGTACGTCTTTTGACCGGTTGATTTGTAGATATGTGGAGCAATGGCCAACTCGAAAATATTCAGTATTATTATTTAGTGACCATTCAGGAAATTAGTATCTCGATCATAAACTAATTTTGTGTAAATATGGTATTGTTTTTTATTATATGAATTACATATTATTATGTTCCATTCGCTCGATTAAATGTCTCAGTAGAACATAAGAAAACTAAAAAATTAATTATATAAACTATATTTCTAGTTTTCGTTAAGTTATCTTATTTTATCATTTTGATCTCCTGTTTCTGACACAAACTGGTTCTTTCAAGTTAATTGATAATATAATTATATAATTTTTGAAAATATCGACATTTAGTGATGCATCTCAAAGTTATTAATTAAATATCGGATAAAATATTATAATTTATGAGATAAATTAATGTACAATAACATGTTCTAGTACACAGTTCTTTCCTAGATTGATTTCTGTAGCATGTTCTCCATAACATAGCCAGTTTACATTCACGAATGCAAGTATTTTGGATAAAGAGTTGAATTATGGTTTTAATTATATCATAATTAGTTGAAAGTGTCTAGGAACGCTCTTATTCTTCTCCTATGCTTTGTGTGTTTAAGGAATCATAGATAACATATTTTAATGTATCATTCAATTTTAAACGTAGCCTATCACAGAACAATTTTATTGTTGTCAGAACTGTTCATTAAAAGAAAATTTTATATATATCATTACATTTTGTTGATATGTTATACTTTATGTGTGTTTCCAATTAATATTATGCTTGTTACATTAGTGTAAAATTTAGTTTAGACGATTAATAATGACGAATTACTCATTTTTATGATATCGTATTGTATCCCATAATGTAACGGTAGGCCCTACTCTTTCGAATAATATAGACTACAGTTTATACTACTGAAATAATTAATCGTAAAATTTGAAGTAGGTACAGTCCCCATCTATTCTACCTCGTTCAAAAAGAGTGCTTTTTGTCGTCCTTCAGGTTCAAGAAACTTTGTGAAAAGGCTTATATGAAACTCCGTGATGAGGCCAATCTCTTCATTACCCTCTTCCTCATGATGGTCTACACAGGACTGCCTGAGCTTGCATCCCCTGATAGCCTCACCTATCTCCGAGTGAGTGCAGTTCTTCTGCCCTTTCGTTCTGCATATAATTATCACTGATGTAACCACCCTAGAGGAACGACGGAGGGTGTAGGATCGTTCCCTGCTCCACATCTACCACTGTGGTTATCGTTTAGAGTTACCGACATTTACATTTCAGATTTTATTACTGTACATAATTACATTGTTTCATCTTTTTATAGAATCATTCTACCTAACATTTCAACCTTAATTATAGACTATAATAAAGGCGTTTATCTAAATATTTACGTGTACATTATGATTACAGAACTAGAAGTTTAACTACAGAATTATTACCATTTCTACGGTGTTCTACAACGCTATCGTTATACTTTTGGAATGAAAATGAGCTGATATAACTTCTGAAAGAAATGATTACATTTTATCTAAATAGTAGGCTATGTGAAAATTAGTTACCATGGTTAACCCAATTTTAGACTTGATTCGCCTAAATTATCAGTTAAATAAGCATTATATATTTACAGTGAAAAATTTAACAACGTAGTTTGTCTGAATCACACCTGAATTCGAGAAATGTATGTTCAAGTTAAATGTGTATTCCATTCTAGTTTAAATCTAAATAATTCTAAATAATTAAGACGGCAACCAATCAAAATTGACCATTTACACGGAACGCTTGGATCACTATTTTCGGTAATGTAATAGTATAGAAATATGAGCGCAAAGTGTTCTACATATTTAGTTGTTGTGAATTACACACCTTTGGTTGGCTTCTCTGTTAAGATGTAAACAGGCTTGCCAAATTATAATTTACCATTTCCTGCATGAAGTATCCAACTTGAAAATTAGATAACTATTGAAATATAGTATGATTTGTATTATTACCTTCAAACCATACAGAATATCAAGGCTGTTTACTGACACACTAATACCCTACTCAAAATGTTGTTCCATAATTTTGTTAATTTCAAAAGAGTCCGAATTCCAATTTGCAAAAGTCACACCAATAGCGATCATTACATTTTACCAATATTGATTTCCCTTTTAGAAAAGTCTACAGGTTGGTATACAAGAGAAAGAAGCCCTGCAATACTTCCGCCAGGGTTGGGACGAAGCTCTCCGACGAAACTGGACTGTCCGCGTCAACTGGCTCGCCCACAATGTCAACCGTGACAACCGTTAGCACACTGACTTTAGTAGGGAAGGGCCGGTGGCTGTTGTATATAGATAATGAACTGACGTGAGAGAAGCTGATAATATAATTAAAATGAGCGGAGCAGCAAATGTGGCTATTACTAATTGAGATTTCTTTGTGGTCACCTTTATTCGCCCGTAATAGGCGTCAATAACCTACAATCATCATTTTAGCGAATCATACCAACTTAATGAATTGGTCAGGTTAGTTGAGTGGTTCCACATACCTTATTCATATTGCGGCAGAAGTGTACATTAATTCTTTCTTTATAGTTTCTTTATAACACATTTTGAGGGTTTATATTCGCAAACATTTTTAGTCCCATATTAGAAGGCTTTGTTTTGATTAACGTTATTGATTAAATCATTGATTAACGTTATTGATTAAATCATTGATTAACGTTATTGATTAAGCATTGATTAAGCATTGATTAAGTCATTCATTAAGCGTTATAACTTCCATAATATAATTTAACAATCCATTCAAAATACTTTTTTATTTTTGCCTCATATTTTACACTGAAATTAACTGTCAGTTATTTTGGAAATAAATATCCTTACTTTTTGGTACAAACCAATTTTACCTAAATACTTTTTATTTGTATTAATTGTTATCTTTATTAAGCCAAATATCATTTATTGATTGCCACAGTTAATACTAAAATTTCTTGTGCCTAATTTGTATGTGCAGACACCCTGTTATTTGAGACATTTTTGACATTTTTACTATGTACTTTATTACATTTAATATTTGATAATTTTTTACCATTCTGCTGTGATTTAAAACAATTATGATTCCAATTTTGCATCTTTATATATTAACGGTTAGCCTTTTCTGATAGTAAGCAATTATTTGTGTATTCGCTTTTAATTTATATTAAAACGACTTATTTTATTTTGAACAATTTGCTTGTTTGTCTTACATCTTCTATACTAGCGACGCACAAGCTGTCAAAGTCAGATGGCAGCCATTTTTATAAAGAATTATTATGTATTTGTTTACAGTTATTCATCGAAGTTATTATAATTTTTTATCTAATTTAAGTACCTACTTCATTGTTGCGGATGTCTTTTTATTTTTAACTGACGTTTATACACATACCAATTTAAATAGATCAAGTTTCGTATATTCTTCAGGGAGAATGCATAAGTTGATTTCGCCTTTTAAGAGCAGATTTGACAGAAATGTTGCAGTATATGTATATTGAAGACTTGCTATATAACAATATTTCATACATAATGTACATATATAACAATTAATGTGATTAATAGTAGGAAAAACAGAATATTTTGTTTGCTTCGCTTACTAACTTTATAAATGTTAGTTTCTCATTTATACTAATTAAAAAAACTCACAAATAAATGTATGGTAGTTTTCTTAAGATTCTCAGGATTTCCTTAAAATCGACAGGAATTTTTAATGGGGTCGTTTAAAAAGAAAAGGGCAAATAAAGAAGGTATTTTATTTTAATTGCGAATGTACTTCAATAAATAAATTGTATACGAGACTCATTATTACAATATAAGGTCCAGTCAGGGTTATCAATAGGGGAGTCGTTCGCCGCATCCACGTTACCCCCTGGCAACGGCTATGATAATAGAATTTTTCTCTTTAACGCTTAAACCAAAACTTAGTAACATAAAATATACTGTGATTATTAAATGTTTTTTATGGATTTCATACAAGGGTAATTATAATTTATATATTTTGTTTTTTATACATATTTAATAATTATTATATATATTCCATGATCTACATTTGTAAAATATATGCCAATCTTAATGAAATAGCTTATGGCCATATACAAATAACTTTACGTGGGAGGTGTGTTTGTTTTTGTGTATAATGGGGGGAAAGTATATGCCGTTGTGTTACACTAACATGTTATTTTTGGAAAACTGAGCAGTTCATTAATTATGTTAGAAAAAAAGTTGTTTAATTAGTGTGTTACTTTAGTGTTAATTACTTATGTAAAGAAGGAAAATGATGAATCCGTTTGTTTTGGATAATTTAAAATTAGATGTACCAATTTCCACACACCGTCAGATAAAAGGCTAAAATTAACATATTTTTTATTGCAGAGGGGGAGGTGTACACTCAATATATTGTTTCACATTATAGTATTACAATATAAATATGAACTAATGTGTATATGAATAAATATATATCTATATAATATTACAGTATGATAATTATGGAGAATTCAAATTTTTTAACAACATTATTAATAATTAGATCACAGAACAAATGCATTACGCAATTATTGAACTGTAATTTCTACATTTTGGTTATTTTTTTAAATTGTCAAAAGGTTTATTGTATACATAATAAATGTATGTGGCCTGTCTATCATTTAAATTCCTAAGTAAATAACAATAAACAAAATACAAAAATGGTTCAATACAGTTATTACCATGGTTTACATTGTTTAAAGGAAGGATTTGCGCGGTCGTATTTGAATCAAAATTTTAGTAAATTACCTTTGCGCTAGAATTTTTTTCAGTCATTGCAACTGTTTGTACACTTGTCCTTGTTAGATCGTCTGTGCAGAGATAGGTGAATTATTTAATTACTTTGTTTACTTCTTTATACAATAAAATGTATACAAAAGATCACATAATTTATTTACATTGGCTATTTAACGGGCCATTTTTTCCAGTTATTCGTTTTTCGTTATTATTAATATATATATAATAACAATAACGAATAACCGGGAGAATATATATATTTTACACTGTTAGTAAACTGTCAAAAAGCTTACTGTCTAAGCCAAGTATTTATATGCTCGAAATATTATCCTTAACCCTGATGTTATTTCAGTTTTCCAGTGGAAAGTCAAAGAGCCATCCACCACTCTCTTCACAAAAGTTCCACCCATAGCAGGGTAAAATTGAGCATTTGAAAGCAAATGAAATAATTGGTGTCTGCAATGTCTCATGATTCATATAAAATGCTTTCATTTAATGCATCAAATGATAATTTTTTAAATTTAATTTTATTAATTTTTTTTTCTTTATTAAAAAAATTCCCTGGGAAACCTGGATAAGTTAGGGGATTTTTTTACATGCCTGGAAAACCATTTCAATAGGGTCTCTCAATTTGTATTCTTCAAGCTATATTACATAATTTTGTCTTTTGACTGATAAACTAAATTAAGATAAATTAAGATAAACTTTAACAATATATTATTTGATATATTATCTTTCATTTCTAGGTCATTCAGATCTTCAACAAACTACTAATCAAAATACATATTGATATTATATTGCAAATTATGTTACTCTTGAATTATTTCCTTAATTTTAAACAATAAGATGACATAAAATTCAATTTGTTTGCATATTATTATTAATTAAGATAGTTAAGACATTTGTACCTGATCTTTTTAATATATGTGTACAATTCCATATAGTAAAATATGTAACATTTCCACAAAATATTCAACATCACATTAATATTAATAATACTACAAATACTATTAAATAAAATTTAATATTTTCATAAATAGAGATAGTCTTAGCTTCCTTTCTGACTAAATTAATTTAAAAATCTGTTATATATATATATAGATATCTATTGAATAATATTAATTTTTGTTTGATAATGTATGTAATGGCCACAAATTTAATTTTAATGGCCACTAATCAATTTTGTACAAATCTATAACTTGTATTAATTATTTTTTTACTATGATATTAAACAATATTAATACCATTTCTACTTATTTATGGTTATATGTATTAATATATTTATTATCAATTTACTATTATGTAAATTAATTGATGGTAGTGTATGTAATCATAATATATGTAATAAAAACTATGGGACATTATAAATATTTTGGACATTTTTATATGTTAAAATAAGCATTTTTAATAAGCTTTCCCTAGAAAAACAAAATTCATAATAGATAGTGGGACACAAATATTTAATTTTAGGTTAGTTATAAAACATGAATTAAACAACAAACTTATATATATTATATGTATTTACATATATAGCAATCCTATATTATGTGGCATATATGTATTTTTTTGTTACTACAGTATGTTTGTGATGTTCCCATGATTTTTTATTTATTCAAAAAAAATAGTAGGCCACTGTTATTTGAAAAAATAATCTATATCATTCTATTGAATTTTGGTTATGATGACATTGAGATTAACAACACTTACTATAATAACTTCAAAATTATGTAGAACATTAGTTTACTCCATCAAATTGGGCATTTTCTAAACACTATATTACAAACTTCTAATATAATGATTAAGCTCTCATGAATAAATAGAATACATTTAATATTTTTCTATATATAATAATGTGGCATACCCCGTTATTATATATAGAAAAATTGTTATGTCACATTACAAGTGGCATAAACTCAATGTATGTGTGTAGCAGCCAGCTATATACTTAGCAGTATAAAAATGCAATCTTATAGTTAAAGTTTTAAGGAGAGCGGTAGCCTAGTGGTAGAGCTCCTGCCTTCAAACCCGAAGGTAG
>JAUZND010001667.1:0-13345 GCA_034780555.1 Coelogynopora nodosa
GGGCTAGACACCAAAATCATGTTGCTAGGTGGATTAGTTTTCGAGATATCATCGACATAAAATTTGGCGGCGGCCATAATGCTTTAATCCCTTGAGGCAGCCACCGCCGCCTCAAAATGCTCAAGGTTGCCAGAGTGGCATCAACTAGTTTCTGACTCTAGAGACCATAAAGCTCAAATAAATGCAATAAAACGCTTGGCACATCTTAATGCAAGGTCCTTCGAGATTGCCCCCGGACTATATACTATGTTTGTTGTATATTTACTTAATAATATTTGAAATATTGACATATTGAACTTTTAGCCTAATAATATACAGATTCTATATATAGTCGGGGAATGCTCAAACTATACACAATAAATTGAGAACAAATTATCTATATTTGAAAAATATGTCGCGGAATGTGCTATTTTACCATGTATAATAATATTGGTTGAAAACATGGTGAAGTTTATATTATTTGTCACATTTATTTCAATTTATGGATTGATCAGTTATGATAATAAATATTTGATAAAATGCTGCTCATTTCTATATTTTCGATGACAAATTATTGCCTTATATAAAATTAATGTAAATATAAATTTCAACCATTTTATCAATAAATATAATACAACTATACCATATTTATACGTACTATGGAAGAGATCCAATAAGACTAGAAGCACTCTTCATTACTTGAAGATATCAAATTATATATTACAAGTATAATTTTATTATAATCTATTTAAGTTTGGTTAAATACTTGCCCAATAATAGAATAATTTTCTTTGACAATTATATGTAAATAGTTTCAAAGGCTTAAATAACTCGGTAGTATTATTTATTTCAATATACCACTAATGTAGCTAGGTCACACTAGTTAAAGTATGTAAATATTGATGGTTCGCGGAGGACCCAATGTCTTGCACTCTAACAATGTTGACGCTTTGATGCATTTATACATGTTGCATGTCCTTGGATTTTTCTAATTACTCTCTCGGTTTTGATCTATAACATATTGAGTTTGTTTTGAAGCATGTTTCAGGCCAGTTTCATTAAAGTATGGGCAATGTTATATTTTATTTATCAGATTTTTTCCATTTATATATGTAGTTGTTATATTTTCATTTCATCAAGTGTCGCTTAAACATCACTGTTAATCTACTTCTGATTTAGAATATGTTTAATATTTTTACCTTTTTGTATTTATAAATTTAAATATATATATATATACATCTTAATTATTCACCGAGTTATATATACATCTCAACATCAATCATTGCCTCCCATCCACTCTGCAGGGCTTCTACATCTACCTCTACACGGTGGGCATCGGGTTCCTCTGCTACGTCTACGCATACCTCCTCCGCTCCGAGTCCTCCAGCAGCGGGTCAGCCACCTCCTCGCGCTCCCCCTACACCACCTCCACCACCACCACCACCGGCGGCGGCAACACCTGGATCACCGGGCCTTCCTCCCCCCGCACCGGAGACATGGCCTACACCGCCGTCAGTATGCTGTCCTCTTCCTCGCGCCACAGTCCCCGGCACCACGGCCGGCATATGGCCCCGTCGACGGTGGTCGTCCAGTCGCCATCGGCGTCGGCGGCGGTCCAGCGGAAACGGCGGGTGCTCCTGCTCCACTATTCTGCGTTGCACGCCTCGGCGGGCAGTTTCTACTTGCGCCTGGGAGCTCTTGGTGAGTCTGTGTTTGTGACGGCTTATGTCGAGGGTATTTTTCTATATTTTTGAACATCATCGGACAGTTTAAGGCGTTCCACGTGATAGTTTCCTGGAACATATTTTCTAATACCCAAGGATTGAATAGATTGGCGAGGATTACAGATCAATTCCATATTTCAATATATATATTATATCAATTTAATTAAGTTGGTCGAGCTTGCTACCAATAGACCGTTGTGCAGAGTGAGGTTTTGTTATATTTTATCGTTATTGATTGTCATTTTACACTAGTATATGAATGCAGCGTTTTTATGGCTTTTAAAAAAGTTAAATCTGAAATATTTTGCAACTATAACTACATTTTAAAATACTGCAAGTTGGTACAATGCAATTGTTTACTATTTTCATTATATAGCCATGCAGTCATATTTAGTCTTACATTACGTATTTCATGATATAAAATATTAAAATTAATCAAATAATATTTTTTGGTTTTATAATAAGCAAGAATTGGTTGATATATAGTATATTATGCTCAATTAAAAGCTGAAAAACAGAAATTGGAGATTTTCAACTGCTACGACAACCATGATAAATAGGCCATATTTTTTTCGATACAGTACGGGTTTAACTAAAGTCGCAATATTCTCAAACAAACTCGATTAAATGTATATCTATTGCAATAAACAGCTCATTTACATATTTAAAACGTATTTCTATAAAATATAGTATTATGCGAATTATTGTGTTTTTAAAAGCATCATATTTGTTTAACTAAATTTATTATACGTGTTTTCCGGATACAAATTAAGCTATACTTTTTAATAAGTTGAATTCAGTGGGTATATATACTACTATCAACTAATTATAAATAAAATATTATTATTTCTTAATATGCACAAGAATACAATGCAGGTTGTATATTACAATGTTTATACTATTTTATAACAGATTATTAGAAATGTTATACGAAAAAGTTATCCCATATCTCCCAATTAATATGATATACAAACGAACTATATTTGCATTAAATATATAATTATGATACTAAACTCTAGTTCTATCTATGAAATTGTCTCTGACTCTATAAAAAAATTTAAACGTTGAATATATATTGTACTTATATAAATAATTTTATTCATAATTATACATACTTAAATGACTTTAATTTTCTGATAACAATTAATTGACCTCTCTACGATAATGTTGTACTGCAGATATTAATGTTTGTTATTGCTATTTATTAAATCCCATAATAAACTATCATTAACACCGAAAAATATAAATATTTAATTAGTTCTCCTATGTAAATGCTCAGAACTTAATTATTGTCATCCATTATAATAATAGTGTAAATGGAACATTTTATTGCGCTGTCAATAACTTATTCTTTTGTACTCTATAGTCATGGAGCAACCTATTTTATGCTTTGCTAAACTTATTCTTTTATTTAAATACTTTTTCTTACCTAAACCAGTTAAGCCTACTTTTAAAAACTTACAAAATTCCTAAATGTTGCAATCGGAATATTTTTGACAAACAATTTTTGTTTCCATGTCGGAATTTTATCACGTACTATACAATCACTACTAAGAATTCTCCTGTTTCGACTAAACTCTGCATTTTTCTTTTCTCTCTCTACATTAATAAATAATAGAAAACAAACCGTTTTTATCAGGATTTGTTTTAAGGTTTACCCCGCGCAGTATAATGCAATGATCAACGGGTATAAAATCAGTTTCGACAAGCGCTTCCTACCTGGAGATAACTTTGTCTGTCTCCTATCGCTTGCAATTAGTTTTGCGGAGATCACATTAACTTTTTGTCCTATAATATAAATAAAGCAACAACAAGAGGCTCAGAGGGGAGGGGGGGGAGTGTGTGTTTGTAGATTTGTATCCGAGTATAGTTATTCCTCCTCAACCACGTAATACAACGCGGAAACATTATGTCGATTAATATATTAATATTTACATTTCTTCATTACTCTTCTAAAAGGTCATACTATATACTATACATACCTCTTACCGTTTTTAATCTGCAATTGGAGTACTGTCCAATGGAAGGAAAACATTGAAGTGACTACAGGTTTACCCCTTTTCTGATGTTAAAACATTTATTCTTCCGCTTAGCCATTGCAATAAATTTGATATCTTGAATATGCTTCCATTTTTAAACTTTTATCCATTTTCACGTGTACTGTTCACCTCCATATTATAACTTCTCTCTCCTCTTTGTTTTATAATCAGCGAAAGGCTTGTTGCTTGTCCGCCAGGGAGGGTTACCCATATTTATAATATGATATAATTATTCCTGTCCAATTTGTGATATTACTTCACTAACCATACACACTTAATATAAATAATTTAGTGCTACCATTCCTTATATATATAAAAGTATAAAAAATCAATATCTACATTTTATCATTCTATATTATTATTGTATTAACGGTATTTATACCAAGATAGACGACATTATTTCATTTTCCTTTCTCTTCTAATTATGAGTTATATTGTGGATTCCCTAGTTTCTAATTTCTTGGGGCGGTACATTCCCTGTAAATCTCTCACTTTTCGTCTTTGTCGTCCTTCACATATAGCTGCTAGCTCTTCATATCTGTCGTTTTGCTCCGATATTATCGTATAATGCACGCACGTCAACAACTTGCGTTCTAAACCTCGAAAGAGAGCGAAAGAATGAGAGAGGCTTTGAAGGTGTCCTTCCTCTTTTCCACTTCAATCAAGCCAAATAAAAAGTATATTTAAAAATGTGAAAAAATTGGATATTTTAAAAAGAAGTATAGATTATGAACCGTTTGAAATCCTTGGTTCAACTTTGAACCAAGCTACAAATTAATCCATGAAATGGGTTTGGACATACATGATTCATTACATAATGCCCGGAAATTATGGCACATTGTGTTTGATGTATTTTTACAGGGTAAACTCCGTACAGGATTTAATTTTGGTAAGACATGAAAATGGGGTCATTAGATTTGGTGTTTTTAATTAGTTATGTACATCATTTATTGCTTAACAACACATTCTCCTATTAATTCTCTTATCTATTGATATAGAATATGTATGCCTATATGCTTAACCTCTGATGCTGTATTCTTGATTCACTCGTATTTCTGTATAAAATACGTAGAATTAATTTTATAATTTATTGACCCGAATACAGAAACAAAGATATATACTTAGATAAGTTAGTAATACATGTGCCGTAATAGTTTAAAGTAAAGTGTTTAAAAGAGAAATGGCAATGGTACAAACTGATTACATTAATTTTATAAGTAATAAACAATGATAATACTTGTAAATAATTGTGTGGTTAACATTTATTTTATAAGTTTTTTGTTTGTTATATTTTGTGATTTTTTATGAATAAAACTATAATATGTAACAAATGTAAAACGTTATGGAACAAACAGTGTTTACAGTTAAACTTTTATGGTACAAATAGAGAAATGTTTTGAAAAAATGGAACTTGTATTGAGTTCATATTACAGGACTACATATATGGCTGGCACACGCAGGTTTAACTAATTTTAAATTAAAATTTTGGTGAAAATTATATATGGCTTAATTGGTCTATTTCATTTTTCTTCAACTGTGCTGTATATAGGCTATAGCGCTTTCAATATATAGTATTAGCTATATAGTACTCCAATACTCCATTGACTATTTCATAATAATATCTTAATTATATATTTTTAATTCTATAACATTATAATAAATGCTGAAACCAAGAAAGCGCACTACTATCTATATGTGGCAATAATGTGCTAATTTGTATTTATTAAATAATAACAAACGCAATTTTTGTGACCAGTTTTTCTAACGTTTTTTAAAGGAATAGTATTTATATTTAATTAAGTTTTGCACTATTGTATACGCTTAATCCTCTTGATCCAGCCCCTATTGCTTAATATTATACTTTAAAAAAAATTAATAGTATATTTTTAGTCTATTATTATTCACTTTTGTAAATCAATTTTATTTTAATCATATTTTATCAAATAATTTTATTCCAATACTATTTTGCTGTATTAATAAAAACGATAATTAAACAAAAGGTCTGAACATTTCCGTTTTTGATTGTTTCATTCGATTTATGTTCTGATATATTATTTGATCATACCAGGAATGGTGTCGTCTTTTTTAAAAGTTATAGTCACAACATATTTGTCATTGACATGTATTTTCCCATTTCACATTGACCCATCTTATCGAATGTACATTGATTAAATTAGTATCGAAAGCTTGAATCTAGATAAAAAATTTACAATCCTACTCCTTTTATATACTGAAAATGTGTCCTTTGAATAAATGTATATTATGATAAGAGCCCTTTTTAAAATGATGTGCTCTCCCTAAAATAAATGCCTGCGTCCTCGGCTCCTGTATGACCTAGTTGATAATTAATCATACATATATACAGATGAGCTCAGTAATAGAATCGAATAATTAGTAAATTACGTGTCTTATGATCAGTTATTTCAATTGTACACCATTAATAATTTATTTTAATGATTATAAAGAATAATTCTTGTTTAGTTTCATTTATATATATATTTCTGTTTACAAATTCATTAATTTTAAGAAATGCTCGTGTGGTATAGCCTTCCTATAGGCTATTGTTGACCCGTATACTTGAGCTAATTGCTTCAAGTGACTCTTAATTATGTCACTTTATTCATTTGAAACTGCTGTTGGTCGTTATTAGTATACTTTAAATAAATTTTATGACATTTTCTGAACCCTTTAATTGACGAATCTATTTATTAAATAGGCCATGCATTAGCCATACATAACTTCACTCTTAAGTAAAGTTTAATTCGTGAAAGCCACGATATACTACTGTTACTATCAACTACAATAGCCTATGCGGGGCTGTAAGTTTATCAGCTGGAATGCAGTTGTATGTATGGAGGGAAAATGTGGGCCGGTTGTACAAGAGAGTCAAGTTTCCGGACTTTCGTCTTGACGAAGTCTGCCTTCGCTTTTTACAGTGCAGACAAGCCTTTATGCCATTTACAACATCCGACAAGCAAGCAGTTCATTCGACTAATTTCAGAGCCTTGAATTAACTAAGGTATAGTCAATATATTCTCGTATAGTCAAGAAGAAAACTTTAGGAAAGCTTGGCTTAGCCGAGGTCATGTTGCTTTCTTGGTTATCGTTTTATCAAAAACAGTTAACTTTTCTATTTGAAACGGCAAGATTTATCAATTGTCACTATAATGCTGACTTTTTGTAAAATATTTAGTGCAATTATTGTTTTTTATAATTTGTTTTAAAATATTTAATTTCGATATTTATTCAATAAGTATTGATTATCTCGAATCGATTACAAATGTTAGTTTTGCATTTTAAATTTAAATGTTTAGTTATAAATTGTTGTTTATTTTATCATCTTGTTTCCTTCAGTAAAACTATATAAAAATCTCATTTGCATATTTAAAATAATTTATTTAAATTTTACGTAATTAGATTAATTAAATAATTTATTATTTTTATTAAAATTTCAATATTTAATTGTATAACTGATCTGGGATTTCGGTTTTGTTTACAACATTTTCTGGCACATTTTACTCCGTAAAAATATTTAATAAATTCTTATGAATTGTCCCCATAGAATCTCATTAACAAAGTTTTTCCAATATTATTCGTCTCTAAATAATGGAAAATATAAGTGTTCTTCGAAAACACTAAGAACATATTTACTGGTAAATGGTTAAACCCCTGCTGCCGCTCACCACTGTTGATACATGAAACTTGAAAAATTGTCTGAATTATTAATTAATTAATTGGTTAAATTGATTGAAAACTTGTAATGTAGTCAATGATTAAATTAGTCATTGAAACATTAGTACGGAAACATTTGTCATAGAGATCCGGACATTCAGACAGCTTGATTAATAATTTATAAATAAAATGTTTAAATTGAACAAACTTGATCTCTTCCTAAAAAGAACAACTAGTATAAAAACTCTCCAGATATTACAGGATGTCAGAACATACAAACACTGTTTCAAATATAACACTGATTTAGTTCGATAATTAAATTATATTGAACAGTTTCAATTCGACAATTAGTTGTGATCTCTAATATCACAAGGAACTCGGTGAAGGATATCAAGCGTCATTAATTTTGATGGATTGGACCAAGGGAAATGAATACTTTTTGTTATAATTTGTTATCTATTTAACGGATGGCCTAAACATGTATATAGAATTGATGAAACCGCATGCATACTTGCTGATATATATCCTATATTTGAATTAAATTATCAAAATTAAGAATGTTATCAATATGTATATTATAATGTTCATATATCGTATTTTTAAAAAACAAATTCAGAGTTTTTTCTGAGCGATATTAAATAAATAAATACAGAAATATAACATAATAATATATATGTATATACCTATATGTTGTATATTGAATATATATATATATTTTTAAATTAATAATATATTTAATGCATAAGCCTATAAGTGATATGTATATATAACAATGTAGAGCAAAGGAAGATTTGACATTCGATATTATTATATTAATTACATATATTAGTTAAATAATTATTATAATTCAAAACAATATGTTTTATAGTATTTATTTTTGGAAATAATAATGTAAGAAGGATAGGTGTTTATTAATTGTTACTATTGTACATCATACTGCATATCGAAAATCGTTCTAAGCAAACGCATCCACTCGAGTTAAAATATATTTAATATTATAAAGTCTCAATTCCCAAAATATAGAAGAAAAATGGAACCATCCATTGTGTGATTATAATTGTATAACTTTCATATTTTAAATAATAATAAAATAATGATATATATATATATAGCTATGGGATATATATACAAGAGCACTTATAGGTCATTATGTGCGTAGCAGCAACGTTGGCTGGAAACAATATCTGGTTTAAAACGAGAGATATTTCGAGTAATGAGGTTATGGGCTGCAATTTTTACATTAATTAACAATTTTTACGTTGCATAAAATGATCATATAGTGAAATATAGTAGCTATAATTATTAAAAAATATATATTTATAATTATGTGTACGTGTAAAAAGATTATAGATATAATCTCTATCTTAAAAACTGCTTTATGTTTTTTACTAAATATTATAATTTAATTATATCTAAAATGTAACGTTTCTAAAAAATACTATTACAAAATATTTAGAGTCGTCAATGCGCTATATATTTCATAAACAGATATCTTGCTACCAACGTATATATATATTTCAACTATTGGTCAAAAAACCGAAACAAAAATCTTTTTGTAATAATTTAAATAATTTTCGATCCAATTTTTTTTATTTTAAACGTTCATGACAAGATTGTTTATAACTTATTTTAATTTTTAGATGTCGTATATGGTATGGTCAACAACAAGTGTGTGCTATTGAAAGTAAATTAATTCGTTGCCATGACAAAGTGTTTTGTATGACTACTTATTAATGAATTTAAAAAAATTACCTCCACTATAAGAAAAACTTATAATTAAAAAAATCATAAAAGTCAGGTTAATCATCTCATCGTCTATAATAAAATAATACGTGCTCTGTATATTAGCGCAATGAAGGCATTAAAAACTAAAAACGATTAAATGTTTCCTTAAGGTCATTCAAGAAATTGATTAATAATATGAAAAAAACCTGCCTTCTAAAGAAGTATTTTATGTTTCTCATTTCACTTTGAATTTTATCTTTAATAATTCAATAATTAATACCTTAATTTAAGGATTTAATTAAAAACATTTTATTTTTTCATGCACGAAAAATATTCTTTGTTTATAATTTTCGATTCTTTAGGCTTGGTCGCTATAGTCTTGAGTTTCATCTAATAGAATACAGCATAAGTTGATGGAAATTCATAGTGTAGTCTTTTGTATAGGCTGTATGGGAGTTTCATGAAGCTAATTCATACAATGGGTATTGTGTCCGTGGTTAGCATCGACAGATCTGAAAGACGGCCGATAGATTGCATCATCAATCACCCTTTCAAAAACCACAGAATTCAAAGATGGCGGCATCCGGGAAGGCTTGCTGTGCGGGCTGAATTGGGGTACTATTCTAAATTGTACTTTATCATGGTGTATTGTCAGCTGCAGACGCTGTAGGTACTGCCGTATACAAATGTAGGTTAGTTTGGAAATGGGGGAATATTATAGGGAAGTTCTTTTTTGCGATTGAATCGGGATTTCTAAAAAACATCGACATCGACAAAGGGAATGTAATCTGTATGAAAAGATAAATGCTTATTTTATTACGCTATATGTTTAATTTTAAAGTAACAATATAATTTAAAATATATTTCTGTTTAATAACTGTTTTTATAATATCTTTTAATGCACTTGTAGAAAAATACAGCAAAGGAAGTCAGTGCATAAAGCAATATTATGTTTAAGAAGAATGTTTAATAAACGTTAATTTTTTTTAAATGTATGTTTATTTAGCAGTGGAAGCCATTATTAACATCTTAAATTTTATTCGATTCAAGAATAAACTCACAATAATATATTACAGATAAGTATTACCGTTAAAGTTTATTTGTTTTTATAAACTTTCTATTTTATAACATATAATTTTACAGAATAAAACAATTTTAAATCAGTATGAAACACGTTTAAACACTTATATTCGTATGCATTTATAATTTGATGGATACATTGAAATATTTACCCATTATTGGTTGCTACGTGTAAATATAGTTGTAATTAATTTTTTTTTTGTAATCCTATACAAATATCAAAATTCATCAAGAATTTTGTTTTTTTAATTTTAAATATTGGATTGTTAATAATATAAAATAAAATATATAAGAATATAATAAATCGCAATATGCACACTACTTGATTATACTACTTAATTATATGTAATATAACATTTATTCACAAATATCACTGCTAAAACATGTAATTAATATTAACTATTAGGGCCTATATGTCGAAAAAATCTAGTTCTAAATATATAAAGATAATTTCAATTTGACCCCATATTATAACACTATGAAAGGTGACTAAATATATTGAACATAATATTAGAAATGGACAGTTATTTATTTTAATATTACTTTTACGTGACACATCCAATGCATTCATATATTTGTGAATTCTGATAATTTCTAGCTATTTTTAATCTACCATTATTAATTTATCGTTTGATATGGATACCATTTTCTCAATAATCTATTTGATATAATATGCACCGCTAAAAAATGGGCGGTTTTATGTTTGGTTTCTAAACAAATTATATCGCCAAACAGCTGTGCTAAGTACGTGACCTATAAAACTTATGAAATTAATTAATTAGTTTTCAGAAAGATAGTCACTTTTCTTAAATCTGTCATTCACTTCACCTTTAATACTTTTTAATGTATACTCAACTAACTCAAGCTGTGATGCATTGTTCTTCATTGCTGTTTTATAAATCAGTGGGTTATTTTATAGTGATTTTGTTAATGTATAAATGATAATACGCAGTATATATAGGATCATTCCATATATACACTATTTGTATAACTTTAAATAAATCTGTCACTGTTAACGCCATATATTTCGGAGTGAAGGGAACCTTTTCACCATAATTTAGCCCATAGACAAAATGTCGGTGAAGATTAGTTATAGTTTTTATAGATATGCGGTCAACCTCAAAATGTATGTTATTAATGGACGCGTGTGCGTATTTTTTAAATAGCCTGTTTTTATTTGGCAAGTACTGTCGCATGTTGTACAGTTTGAACATGTATTCATTCTCTCTCTATATATATATATACATCCAAGTAGTAATTCACAGTGAAGGTATAGCACTCGAAGTAATACTACAAATTGATGGACGGTTTAGTTGTATTTACAATTGACAGATTGCCGATAAACACCTAATGTTTGTTACCTGTACTAAGTGTCTGCATCTCCCCTCAATTGGTCTGTGTATTATGCTTAGTATTAAACAAATAGTTCCTATATAGGTAAAAACTTTTAATTGCTCCCCACCAAGAATAAAGTGACAAATGTGGGAAGATTGTCTCAGATGCTGTTATTCTCTTGGATTTTAATTTCACTTCTTTAAGAGTAAGTTCAGTCAATGCGTCATCATGGCTTGTGTTTTTTCAAAAAAACATATAAAAATGTATAACATTAATTTGTCATATTATATATGTAACTTTGACTCTAAAAATTTTTTCAAAAATTTTAATTTACCGTTTTGAATTAATTTTGTATATGGAAGTAGGGTGATTACTCTAGAATTATATATTTTTTATACTAAAGTATAGTTTGTAAGTAATGGAATTGCTTTAAGGATAACAGACAATGATTCTTTTTATAAACTTGAACTGAATTATTATATCATTAACTGGCTCGTTGTATTTACTGTTTGTGGTGTTTTTAATAAATTGAAAAGGCTTAACTTATATTTGTCTGTCTATCATTCTTACAATAATATTTACAAATTACAAGTGTTTTAAGTCTTCTTGACATATATTTAATCTTCATATCATATGTGTACTTCGTAATATACATCCTTATGCTTAAAACAATTTTCCTATATAATAAAATTTATAAAAAGAATATTAAAATATACTGCATAGGTGGATAGCTGTATACTTATATTCATCTAAATATTTACAATTAATAGTTTTCTTTTTATCAACGAAGTGTATGTCTGTCAAAAATACATAGGCCTAGATTCACTAGATACTTTCGTTCAGCGATTATAAATTCGCATATCACGTTATTAGCTTTATGTAAGGCTATGTTGAAGTTAGTTGAAGTTATCTGTTAATATTAAAAAAAACCTTTAATGATAACTATTCCCATTTCAATTATTAGATTCAACATTTAACTTTAAGAGAGTTTTTGACAGTTCTATTTAAATATTAGCATTACATTATACAGATTTTATTACTCTTAATGTGTTTTTTTAGATTTATGATATATAATGATATTCTACTTATTGTTAAATTGAGTTATTAGTAATGTAATTTTATGCAATAAGTTGAGATAATCTATATAAATGCTATTTAATGCTGACAATTGGTTGATAAGGTTATGAGTTCGAATACCACAGCTGCTCTGTCTGCGTCAAATATTCACCAGTTCTTATAGTTACTGGGATTGTTCGTAACGTATGGTTGTTGCATGTATATGTACAATGTTCCGACATCCATAGACACTCAATATGCATTTCAATATTTAATTAACCTATAATCATGAATAATGGTATTTACCTTTTAGGATGTCATTAATCCTTCAAACTCCATGTGGTATGTATATGTGTTAGTCCTTGGGAGGTGGAATAGAAATAATTTTCCCCATTTATCGATTCAACTGAAATTTGTTGAAACCAGTTTTGAAAATATAAGAAAAATAAGTCTATGAACCTTAAATTGGCGGAAAAGGTTGTTTGTAACTGTGAAACAGTCGATCGATTTTGTAAAATAATTATTATTCATAATTTTTAGGCCTTTTGATGACGTCATCAAAATTAGCGTTGTGCACACCTAGCTATCCAAAAGGAAGGTTGATATACAGGGTTCGTATGGGTCTTGCAGGTCCTGCTTTGGAGATGGTACTGCAAAAGTACTGCAAAAGTGCTGCTTTCAAATATAAAGTCCTGCAGGTCCTGCAAAAGTCCTGCTTTTGGATGTCATATTGTA
>JAUZND010001668.1:0-13344 GCA_034780555.1 Coelogynopora nodosa
GCTTGGTCTCTGTAACAATAACCCCCCCCCCCCCCCCCCCCATCTTATTCCACATGCGCTAATGTCTCGTCTCTAGTAAACTGCACTGAACAGAAGATATATTAGGAAGCAGCGGATGGCATAAGTCAGACGTATACCACCCTAATAGGGCGGCGTGATCATGTCAAAACCGACATGTAACCGGGCAGGAAGTAGAAGCTACCATGATTGTACAAGGTGGGTATTTCACACCACCAGAAACACTGGGCTGACTGACAAATATCGAAATTGATGCTTGAGAGCTCATAAATTGTACATGATATATATATTATATGGTATACACACATTACTAACTTGGTAAACCGGTTTGACTATTACTAATCAATGATATCAACGCTAACGTCGTTTGTGCCGTATTCGATAATAATATAGTCTCGACTCTAAACTATTATTATTAGTATTGCATTGGTGACTACAAACTTCGAGAGAGGAGAGAGCCAGCGCTACACTAGACAGATGATGTTGTTATTATTATCACAACCACTATAATATATACTATGGTATAGTATAGTATAGTACGACTGGGGACCCTCGAAGGAAAGGTTAAATACACCAAGTCTTGTAAACACACAAACGCATTCTGCACGCGACCATATTCCACATCAACATCAATGAAACTGTGGCTGATATATATATATATATACGAGGTGGATACGATTTAGTAAGATATTATTATAATCATCATTATTCAAGAGATAGGTAGGTTGGTAGATTGGTTGATGGGTTGACTACTATTATTCTCCTGCTGAATATCCAGTATTATTTATAGTTGAATAACGTAAACAAATTGGGTGCGGGATTGGAACCATTGTTCCGACTATAGTATAATTAGTGCCAATATAAGCACTAGAATTAAATGTTTAACAGCTGTCAACATTCACATATCATGTACTATATACACCTACACATTCAAACGTCATACTTGCTTGTATTTATTACACTAGAACCCTTTTTGGCGAGCTACATTATAATAAAATAATATGTACATATTGTAACATACTGTATATATTGTATATATATGTATATGTATATATTGTTACATATTGTTACATATTGTAGCATAATCTAATAAGAATGTACATCGTATTCAGGTAGTTGTCATCGACTCGTCATGTAGCAAATGAAAAATACAACTATATGAACCTGTTGAATATGAAGAATTGTGTGGAATACAACCCAATTATCGGTAACATTTCCTAATCGTTTTGAGCTTCAGAGAATAATATGCCTCCAACACCAACTAATAATGACAATACCTAGACACGTTGAAATCCACACCACCCAGGAAAGATAACGTCGAGAAACCCGGCCAACCAACCCACAACGACGGGATTTATTATTATATATATATAGTATACAGTCAGTAAGTCTGTTGGCAAAGGGAATAATATAGTCAGACTGAAAAAGTTCGCTTTATACCACCTCCCGGCCAAGGAATGCGGCACTGCAGTACACACCCATAGGCAGGAACGGCCACAATATAATCTGAGACAAGCGCACAATCATAGATTATCCTTCACGGCTAATAGGGCCAACGGCTTACAGTCAATTTGATTAATCACGTCCCCTTGAGTGGAGAAATGAAAGGAATATGAGATTCTGGGAGGACATTATAAATATCACACCAAGGTGAACACTCGAGGTAATATACATAATATCGAAAACTATTACAGATTTAGAACACAATATCGGAGTCAATTAATAGACAGTCAAAGTTGAACCCTTTTCGACAGAAACAAAAATATGGCTTTACGCATCCATTTATTATCAATAAGGCGATCTCGAAAGGGCACGTTTTGACATATTATATCCATTTATTACTACCTCTACAATTATATAGCATAACAAGGAAATCTATAACGGCTGCATATAGTTTGGATTACACTTGTCAGTGTAGTGTATACGTACATATTATTAGTCATAACTTTCTTTAGTCATACTAAGTAACAAATATACTCTCTGTGTCACTCGATCGTCCCGACACTAAAACCGAACATGCAGAACAGGGCGAGTTCAGTAATACTATAGTATGACTGTACATAAAAAAACACAATTCTCGGGAATAATAACATACTTAATTATTATAATTAACTCAAACCAACCCAACCATCGCGCGTAAGAATTAGAAATAATAAAAATAGGTGTACTACATATATATACAATACATAGAATAGAAATACACTGTTAATTAATTAATGTTAATTGCTAATGCAATTAATAGCCAGTCAAGTGATTACGGAGACACAACCTCCCTCCAGCCGAAGATTGTTCTATCATGCTACACGAGGAAGTGTGTGAGATAAGATATAAATAACATGTTGTTAGAAGTGTGAACATCGACGATATCTTTCTAATTAGTACACTCGCCACTTCACGGTCAGATTGAAGAGGAGAGATAAGGAGAACGAACTTGGCGCTAATAATAAAGAATACGGTGATTATGAAGGGTGCTTTACTTGTTGTTGCTTAGTCGGTGACCAATATATACTATTCGGTGACTGCGACTGGTGTGAATCAAAGTAATTAACGCGTTCCCGCTTATCTGGTTGTTTATAAATAGGTCGTTACAAGACAATAGTGGGGGGATTTAGTACTTTTTAATTAGATACAATTCAAACTCTAAAAATATTGAGCTAACCTTTGTAATAGACGAGCCAGTTTAAATATAATATTGTAATTGGAAACGATAACATTAGCTATCTAATTAAAAAAAGTTCTCTCCCAGTTTTTCAGTAACACTGTCCCAATTCTCCACTGATATTCCCAACTCTCCATTTGTACGAAATCGACCGAAAACAGTAATAGCTATTTGTATATAAATTACCCTATGGTCAGGTAATTAATTGTATTTAGATAATAACATAGTCGATATTCCTGCCACTGAAATCGATAACAAAGAACTCCAGCTGGACCGATTTGACACCTATATAGGCCTATATATTTATATCTCCGGTGCGTATTTAGGGGGATTCCGTTCATCAATTTCAATGAAAAATACCCTCAAGTCATTATGGATTCATTGTAGAGTTTGGTGTTCACTTCTACTACGCCAGGGGGAATTGTCATATTGGCGTAACCGTAAGAGCGCATGTCAGTCGGGCGACTCGTCACTTCAGCCCATTGCGTAATAGCGCTTTAGCACGGAGGGCTATTCGCCCTGGAAATTCGGCCTATTTAGTTATACAAATAACATCTGGGAAATATTTTGATAATATGATTTATAGAATTAAAATTATTTATGCTTAATCTTGTTTCCATAGATGATCAATTCAAAAATTGAACTGACAATCTAAGCAGCTATATATTTATTAATATAATTATATATATACAACTTAATATTTTTAATTATCTTTAATTAACCTATATGTTTAATTACCGAAAATGTTTCATTTAATAAAATAATTAAGAATGGATATAATATTATGAAACACTAAAAAATATATATTAGGTAGTCTATTATATAGTTTTATTATTAAAAAAATTAAATCAACTAATACTATTTAATCAATTTCGATGTATTGATTGAATGGTGGGTAATTCATTCGATGTAATATTGTCATCCAGACTCCTTCTAGTGAACTTTTGGAATATACTGTATATAATATGGACATTTTAAACTTTATGTAAATTAGTCATAAATTTGATGCATATACACAAAATTTTAAATTATTTTTTTAGTGAATCGGAATGGGAGTAAACGTTAATATTGAAATATATCAGTTGAGTTCAAGAACTTTTTCATTTATAATCAAATTAATCTAATCAAATATTCGGAAATAACAAAAGACATTGTAACACTTATAATTCTTAACCTGAATATATGTTAAATCAAACTTTACACAAGAGCATTTAAATCGTATATTATACATATACTACTAGTGAATAAAGAAAGAATGGATAATTATTAAAAGTAAATAAATACAATGAACGTGTATACAATTGATCAGAAATATATTATAAACATTTGAAACTGATGTGGCGAAATTTAAATGACTTAGAAATGTTATCTATAGTTATATTATAAAGTTGTTCAAATATATAAGACAATATGCACAAAAAGCTGAGTCAATAATAAAGTGGTCTATTTTTGGTCCATCGTTGTCAAAATGGTGGAAGCAGCAGTGAAATTCAAGCATCCAGGTGTCATGAAAGTAAAGTTGGAACCGTTGCAGAGAACCACCTGGATGATATGAAAACGTCAATATGTGAGATTTGTGGTTTTATTAATTGTATAACTGAAAAAATTATCGGGATTTCATTATTGTTCTACAAGATAGACATGAAATGAAAATGAAAAATGTTTGTATATCTGTGTCATAGTAGAACTAGGAGCAGTATAGGTACTACGTTTTACCTTTTTAGCTTAAAAGAGGAAACTACATCAATTTTGTTCGTTTTTTTATAGTCTTCTGTCCGTCCCACTTTTAAAGTCTTCTGTATAGTAGATTATAAAAATCAATTTATCACAAGGAGATCATCGGAAAGTTCTACCCTATACCATTCAAAATGAAACAATATCAGAAAACTAACATATCAAACAAATACTCTCAAAATAAATATATAATGTTAAAGTAAACCAGTTAGATAATTATTTTTTAAATTTACAGCATAATTTAGTGTCAAACTTTGGTGCTTTAATTTGTTAAAATTATGCTTTACATTTTTTTAACATGTGCATCAATTTTCTAAAAATAATTATATTTTATGTAATACATTACTGAATTGTATTTGATAATTCCAGAAAACAATTCTATCGTGAGAGATTTAATGAAAAGCGCGGGATCTACTTTTATAGATAAAGCTAAAGGATTATTAGGAATTATTATTCACAATATATACCGCCACATACCTGTTATAGGTGGATTTGTTAGAATTCAATTACAGACTAAATCAACGGTATTGTCCGGTAACAATGCAAGGGACACAAGTCGGTGCATTCAGATTTTGACCGCCACCTGCTCTGGATTTGGGTTATTGCATGTTCCTTGCAATCCATAGTGGAATAGGCAACCACGAATCTGAAGATAAAACATAATTAATTACGTAAATTTTAATACGTCTAAAATTGTATATCATATTCACTGTAATAGTTGCTGTTACTGACTGAGATATACATCAATCTATCAATTATGTTGTTATCTATATCACCATAATGTAATATTATATAGTACAGAAGTTATGGACTTATTATATTTTATTGAATATAGCAATAACAATTTTATTTATCGAATGTTTACCTGAATATCCCCATGGAGATGTAAATATAATCTTGGGAGGATGAGACTGCTTGAAAACGATCCAGTCTTCCTGCAAAAATGGGTCGATTGGGTCTACGGCTAAGACACCCCGTGTTGTTCTCAGGAGATTGATTTATCGATCCCTCTGATGATAGGGATAGTTTTTCTTGTACTCGCGGTACAAGGCAGAACTCATCGCCTTGAAGGTTGGAACTTCCGCATGTAGAGCGATATTTCCAGCATATTCTCGAGCAACCTGCAGATTTTCAATACACATATTTCAAATTTAAATGTTTCTAATCACAATTTTAAATATATAAAAATGATGGACAAAATAAATGACTCCCAGAACAACACGTTCAAAAATGTGTGAAAATATTATATTACATTATAGTGTTAATTGAGTGTCTGAACCTGTTTTGATGCATTCCTAATTCTACATTTATCTTATCAACCATATGGTTTACCCTTAATATAAAGTAAAGGAAAGATAGCATTCTGTTTTCACATGGAAAATTATATTATATTTGTCTACAAAGGGATTTATATGCATGAAAATTAATACCGTAAACAAATTATATTTGTACACCATAGGAAATTCAATTCATTTATTATTAACGTTTTTTTAAGGTTGTAATCTCAATTAATACCCTTTAAAAATTACAATGTACTTAAATTTCTTACTTTGAACTAAAGTCATGTGAATAAAATTAAATGTTTATAATATTATAATGCCAATGTAAGGTCCTGTAATTGCAAATAATAATTTTAAACGTATATAATAAACTGTTTTGAGAGATAATTAAGACTGCAATATATTGTGCAATTATTTTCACTTACCCCGATCATGGCATCATTGAACGCAGATCGTGGTTTCGCCCAGTTCCGGACAGTTGCCTTACTACTGCGAAGAGCCATCTTCACAATACGCACTGCTTTTTCAATTAATAGGTACGCGAAAGTGTGGGTTCTGAGGATTTATAGGATCCATAATAAGGATACCATCTTCATCGGTTATAGAAGGACGATTTTTTGCAGCCTATGTACTCGTAAAACGTTTTAAGAGCATTTGAAGATTTTTTTGCAAAATTGGTAAACAAAATACAGTGGTTTCCTTCTTCGGTTAATCGATATTCAGATTGACCAAAATGAGTCATTTCAAAAATAGCAAAATTGAGTGAACGTGTTTCTAATATAGTCACCTATCACAAGAAAATAATATAATATTGAAATGAACGGTTTCAGATTTTGCGTCTGAATATATATTATTATAATCTATGTGTATTTTCACTTTAATATTACCATAATATATATAATTATCATATAAATCATCTCTTTCAACGGCTGCCACACCTTGACAGCCGTTACTCTTTTGTCGGTTACAAATATATATACTTTGTGTTTATGTTTACGATTCTGATTATGAATTTTGATTATAATCATTGATTTGTTTACTTTATTGAAGGATATAAGATGTCCCACAAAGTACCGATGTGCGACAGCAAGACCTACCTTATAAGGATTACCCTTTTAAATTAGTAGACCCTGAAGACAGCTGGCGAAAGTTAACAATAAGCGGTCGGTCGGTCGTATTAGAAAAACGCGGAATACTTTGCGATTTATTTTACGCACTACTGGAGAACTAAGTGGGAGTTACTGGAGAACTGGAAGCCCTCTACAATGGAGACTTGCCCCACCATGATCACTCACCCGCATAGTCCTGACAGAGGATCTCGACGGGGGTCTGCATCTTCTTCTCACTGATCCGCTCGTACTTCTGCCGCTTGGTGGCCGCCTTGAGGCCCTGCCAGGGAAGGCTGCCCCGCAGGAAGTACATGAACACGTAGCCCAGCGACTCCATGTCGTCCCGGCGGGCTTGTTCTGTGGGGGGGGGGAGCGGTACCGTCGTTACACACAATCAAGTATCCATGATTTATTACAGGAAAAAAATAAAATAATTAAAGATGAATTTCAAAAACCGATAAATACGTGGTCAGTTTATCTGATTAAAAACATAATAATAACATTATAATGATCGAAAATGATTGATACTTATACTATATTAAGGTACGCGTTATTATGTTGTCACTAGGCCACACTGTATATAAATGATTTGAAACTTATATTTTCAAAGTGTAGATGAAATAAAATTCGTGATTAAAGTTGGTGAAATGAGTCAAATAAAAACATAACATTTCCAAAAAAATGTGAACTTTTTTAACGCTCGAAAACAGATCCTAAGCCATCTTTTATTCCACACAGAATATACCAGGACAGGAATTAATAAATCACAATCGAACAGACAGAGAAAAAAAACAGTTTCCTAGAAATGACCGCAACACACTTTTTTGTGCCAAAAAAATTAAATAACCGCAATATACTGGGTCTATAAGGAGGCACCCTAACGTCCAGTTTGCGTGCTGCCAATGCGAGAAAGTTCATTAATTTTCTTGGAAGACAACATGCGCCATATAGGCAAAGTTGCTGTATTAACGAAATTTGCCACACGCTATAAGAAAGCCATACGAAAACTTGTTTACAAATATTGTTAAAATTCGGTTAGCGCTAGCTTGAACAACAACAGAAAGTATTTCGTCATAAACAGTATAATATATATATATATATGTAGACACAAACAGCTATTAGCGGTAACCACAGGGAGCCAAACAAGGTTAAGAGAAATATTAAACTATTAGGACAACCAGTCTGAATACTATATAGGCTATAGGTTATTTGGAATAAAAAAGAAAGTTGTAGAAATGACTGTCCCCTAATGAACTATATGTCTCCGTCAGACTTTTCGATCATTTCCAAGTTGTTGTTTTTAGAAACGTGAAAAAGAACCGGACGGCTTATGATTCATTGACTCATTCTTACACCTAAATGTAATAAAGTAAAAGCCGTTGCTGATATACTGCTGGACATTTCATTAAAAAATAATTCTTTCCCCTTGTTGCATCCCCCTCAATTTGTAATCCGAATCAATTTAGGAACATATACAGGAAGGAGTCCATTTGTGGGAAATAAGGTCGACTTTTGTTTATCTGTCCATCAGAAGAAAATACTCCTTTAAAACTATAACATAGAATGGCATACTGGCAAATAGTTGTGTCTTAGAGATGCAGGAAAACGCTTACATCCCTAAAAAAACACGTTTATATAAATAGGCTGACATTTGATAAACAACATTCTCAGATGGAACGCTGTGTTGATCGCATCAAATTACATCTGATCAGCAGTCTTTATATCGTTGATCTGTTTCCTTTTATTTTAAATAATACATCAGCAAACGTGAATTATTATTATTAGACATAATCTTAGAGTTTGTCCATTGTATTAATATACTCATTTGAAAATGTTGACCGTCTCACTGTGATTACATAATAAACACTGGGTTATCATTGTTGCCCTTCGTTATAATATATCACAGCAACTTTACTTGGTCTCTATAAACTATCCCATTTCTCGAAAAATAGATATGATGTCTCATAGATACAAGAAGGTCAGTTGGTTCATAATTCTGGCGTTAATTAAATTATAGTCAACCAACGCTGAATATGTGAAGCGCATGATTCCGTTTTTTGTCATATCATTACAGTGTAAACATAATTGATTATTAATAATACACAGATGTCAAATATAAAGATCTATCAATTTATCGGTAGACATGCTTGTGTCATTTTATGACGCCCCTCGAATTCAGTTGACCAACCTATAATTAGTCCAGAGACAAATGACATTCCACGCCAACAAAACATTTTCAGGTCACGTTCTTCAAATATGTACTGCTGTTTTCAACTAATAATCACAATAGATGCGAATTATTTCACCATATTTTCAAGCCAATATATTATTATGATATATCGTATCCGAAATAGTTAATTTATCAAATACTAGAATATGACAACAAGGACGAAGCAGGAAGTTTGACTAGATAAAATCAATACTTTAATCTCGACAGAATAGGGACAACGGTCAATGAGTGGAAAAAGGCCAGTGGCAGCTGCTGGTATATTATAGTGGGGGATTCACATTATCTGAGAAAACATCTGGGATAGTGTTTAAAAAAGAAAATATACCCCTTTAATCAATTATGAACAGAAATTGGTACATACTGAATTCCACCCCAAAGGCATTTTAAAAAGTATACTTTCCTGTCACCACTGGAATAGTTATCGATTAAAACATAATTTAAACTAAAATGTCATCAACTTTTTAGTAGGCTACACCTAGGATATTTAACAAAATTCGGTTATTTTTTAATACAATATATAATTAAATATAATATATACAATTAACCAGAACATCTGCGTTGAGTTTAACCAAGAATGAAGAACGAAATTGCAACTTATAAAAAAGTGGTAACAACAAAAACAGAAAAGCTGAATTTAATTAATATGCCTGGTAATAATAGCTCACCCCCCCTATAACGGTACCTATAACGACAGATGCTATGTATCTCTTATCTGACTTTTTACACCACCGCACTAGGGGAGGGAGGGGAGGAGGGGGGCAGGGCTCACTCAGGAGGTTACCAATGAAGATATCAATTACCAATAGCAACAGTCTTGCAACAAAAGGGGGGAAAGGGGATACAGAGGGTATATAGAAGGGAGAAAGAGGACGAGAAAATAAAAGAATACGTCCTCATTCAAAGCCAGTCTAGCGACACTACTTAATAAACAAGGTCCAAATTTTATGTTCCCCCCCAGTATATGTAAGACTGTAAAATACTTCGATCATTTGCTATGCTGGTAAAAATAAGTCGCTTTCTTTGGGAAATATATTATGCTTGCAATATGGTGGGATAGGACGGCGGGGGATAATACTGTTATTGTTGTGTGTAGGTAATTAGTATGCAGCAACGGATATACCGCGTAGCCTACTGAGGGAGACAATTGCTAGCGTCACAACAATCGGTATGTATTACATACCGCCAGTGAGTGTATATCCCCCCCCCCTCACTCCTGGGGAGTAGGTATTGAGGCTGTAGTTTAAAAACAAAAATTTGAAATACAGCCTAACCTTATACCGTGCTAATTAGTATGCTCTGAAGTATGTTACCTTCTATAAAATTGTGTATTACAGTAAAATTGGGTGTCAAAACAGCTATGTAATTAAATTCTCTCGTAAACCTATAATTAATAGATATTCTTTCTAATTAGATTTATAGGAAATTAAAAGTGATAATAATTTAAATAGAATAAATGTATTGAAGACAATAAATCGATCCTAACAAACATTTTTAATAGTAGAAAACAATTTTGAAATTTATAAAATTAATGAACTAAAAATAATTGTCGTGAAAATTATATAACATGGAAGTAAGAAGAAAATTAAATTGGTAGAAAACAATAAATCTCTATACTTGAATCAGTTATTTTATAACAATGCTACATAATGGCGTGTTGCTCTAATTTTAACTAAGGTTATATTAATTCATAATGCAGCTGAGCTGTTGCACTCACTTTACAGGAAAACATTTATTAATAGAAAATCCAAAACATTAATTCAGGGACAAACTGAGTGAAATGTTTCCTTTCGAATTATATGTAATATATTAAATAATTTGTGAGTGTACTATGAATTATTGAATTATGTTTGAGGATTGATGTATTCAGATGATATAGTGGTAAAATATAATGTTATGTTTAAAGGATTATTTTTCATTCTATTTGATATTTACTTCAACTACTCTAGCAATAAATAATGATTTAAAACAAACATCGATAGATTATATAATTAAATCAATACACGTGCATCTCTTGTGTACTTTTCGATAACACCTAAAATTATAATATGTTACGCTACTTTCGAAGGTAATAACTTAAATTTAAATAAACTTAAATTTAGAAGCATAATTCAAACAAACTAACCATAATCACAAATTAACTCTCACCCGTCAAATATTATAAGAATAAGCAAATCGATTTTAAAATCAATATTTATGGATCGTGCGCTTTAAAGTAGTTCAGCACAGCCTTATATAGTTATGGATGATATAACACGCATCATACAACACCTACCAATGCCGAGATGCGTATTGATGCTGGCGTAGCGCGCCGTGCCCGTCAGATTCTTGTTCTCCCGGTAGGGGATGTGCTGACTGGTGCGGATATCGCGGTACTTCTTCGCCAGACCGAAGTCGATGATGTAGACGAGGTTACCCTTCTTTCCGAGGCCCATCAGGAAGTTGTCTGGTTTCACATCACTGGGAGGTGAAGTCAAGGGTGTGCATCATCATGATACCGTCTACTACCAGCATAACTTGGCTATAGGCTAGCTAATACCCCTGTTGGTGTATGTTCTCCTTTCAATATACCTATATGTAATTATTGCAGACACACAATTACTAAGCTGTAGAAATTGTTATAGACAACTATTTTTACCAACTGAGGAAGAGTTATACTCGAAAAGCCCAGTTTGGATTGTATTTATTAATGCTATTATTAAAAGACTGGGAAATGAGAAATAATGTCAAATTAAGCATTCCATTTTGCCATAACTTTTAAACACTGACTGACACGATGTATCAGTTTAATTCTGTAAAACAAAACTTAACGATATTCGTGTCGAAATAGTATTTTACAGATGTTACTTAGTAAATACTACATAGTTATTTCCATGTACAACATTACTGTTACAATACAAAGGTTTGGTAAACAAGCGAATTTTTCAACTTTAAAAAAGTTTAGGACATAACGACTATATATAAATATATTTTGTTGAATTGTTGAATTGAAATTATTGTACTAATTTATTTTGTCAATATTATATTATATAATATTAAAACTGCTGTAAGTGATGGTCATACTTTTCGACTATTCAGAATGTTACAAATTGCTCGTAAAATAACGTACATATAATTTTGTTAAACAGCATGTATTTATTTGCACATAAACAAATTATATATCAATTAAAATGCCAATCGGCAGGTATAATAGGAAAATTATATATGTTATAATAATTATTGTGTGCAAAGTATGTTTCCTATTTCGGATATTGTATATATATTGTATATTATATATTGTATATTAACATAAGTACAATCAATTCGAAAAGGGGGACGCATATTTGTACTGTACTAAATTTAATTTTTCAAAAAACCATACCCTAGAATAAAACAAGAATTTCCATTTTCAGAAACACAAACTTTCCGGTGAAGTGGCCAAAAGGTTGCCATAACAGTTGAACCATGCAGCAGGCAGTCTAAGATGAACTGACTGAAGGTATCTAGGCTGTACACACATCAATATTATTCTTACTGCAAAATGAACATTCCACATGTTATCGACCGACATGAGATAAGCAAATATCTGACGCGAAGGCTCCAGCTATATATTATATACTTGCTTCATTCACATACGTCTGATATCAGTTTTTTTATAATGGACTAACAAACCTATAAACGAGTGTGCTAGTAACTGAAAATACACACAACACAGGAGACTAGGGTGAATCTTTTGCCGTCATTGTAAATTGAAATTATGAACAAGAACCATAAATCAAAATTGATAAATCTTTTAAAATAATATTGTCAACGACGGTCCGTAATTATTGAACTATATATATCGCTAAAATACGGATCACAAAAGCCAATTAAGTCCATCTGTGCTATAAGAAACTATAGTAATAAGCCTCATTTATAATAACATTGCACAAACATTATCCTCAATCATTGCCTTGTTATAGATAATTAATACGCTAAAATAATTGACTATTCTTCGATACTGATATATACAGACAACACCAACAGCGCCAGGCTGCAGCACATTGTATAGTGTAGATTCCTACTATTAGATAAGATTAAAAGAGAGGGGGGAAAAAAGCGGATCAAAAATAATATCATTCCCATTTGAACAGAGGCAGTAATTAGACTGGCAACAGCATAACTCCTCTCATTTCTAAGGGTGTTGTAGGATACCATTTTTTGTGTGATTAACTCCGCCAACGCCTAAATGGGTAACTGACATGAAGAGGACTATCCATAACTATAAGGCAAGCAAGTCGAAAGAAGTACTACAGAGAAATATTGGGGGTGGGGTGGCAACAAGGGGCTCTGGTGGGG
>JAUZND010001669.1:0-13343 GCA_034780555.1 Coelogynopora nodosa
TCACTAATATATACAATAAAGGTTATAAAGATAAATATACACAAAAGGTGGCGAAATTGCCCCACCTTACCCTATATATATTAAATAACAATGGATTTAAACAGATTAAAAATTATAGTAAATATATTACAGAATGTGGAAAAAACTTAAATATATGTGAACTCGAGGGTAAATAAAAAATTAAGCTGGTACTGAACGATAACCGGAAAAGATTTTTAGTACTCAAACGAAAAAACACTAGTGAATCAATTAGTTATTTCTATGTTCAGCAATTGCTAGATTCAAGATTTGCTAATGCAGAAAATCCAATTATAACGGTCGTGAAGGTCCAGATAAAGTATGGACTATGTTTATAGTACGTTACATTTAATATAAACAAAATACAAGAAAATTAGCATGAATATTTCATATGAGGTACAATATTTATGAATAAAGAAACTATTGCTCCAAATACGATATTAACAACAAGTATTATACTGTACGTACCCATATTATTCACCCGTTGTGTTCATAAAATTTTTATATGATTTAATTTGTTTTAAATAATTGCCAGTAATGATAATCCGTAATTGAAGCACTAAACATTGTTGTACTAATTCACAAGTATACTAATGTATTAAATATATTTTTAATTTAGTTATAATCCACATAATCCCTTAATAATATATTTATAATTTATCTAAAATATTTTACACCATTTATAACCCAAATAATTCATTTAATTCACACGCAAGTCTCTTAAAATCTACACAACGAACTATAACAAACTTAATCTAAGTAGATTCCACTAATGATCCACTAAATCGTCGAATAATCCACTTAAACTATTATTATTCTACATATAACTGATTAATTTACCGTTATTCTACTTAATCAACATGTTACACACTTTTAACTCACTAAATCCAATATTAATTTAGTTAATGTACTTATAATCCTCTTAATCCACTTATAATCTATTAAATTCATTTACAATTTCTTAATCCGTATTGAATCCGCTTATATTCAGTCCATTTATTTATTCATTTATTTACTCACAATCCTCATAAAATAGAAACAATTCATTATAACCCACTTCATCCAATTATAAACCAATTGATACACATATAATCTGATCAATTTACCTTAAATACGCTCATAATGCCCTCAATCCACGTATAATTTGATTCATTTACCTTAATTTACTTTTTAATTCACATGTTACACACATGATTCAAATAAACACATTTTAAACATTTTATAATTCACTTTTAACTCACTTAATCCAACCGTAATTTAGTTAATCCACTTATAATCCCCTTAATCCATCCATAATATACTAAATTCATTCACAATCCACCTAAAATATACACAATACAGTTACAATTTACTTAATACAATTATAAACAAATTAATCTTCTTTACATTTGCATAATAACCTGGAACATCCCTTTTTACCCTCTTAATCCAAATATAAACTACTTAATCCACTATTGATCCTCCCATAATCTGCTATTAATCTACTTAATCCACTATTACTACACTCATAATCCACTAAATCCACGTATAACACTTTTAATTAAAATATTAACCACGTAATCCATCATTAATCTACTTAATATACTATTAATCCCCTTAATCCAATCGCAATCCACGCATAACCTTTTTAATCCAAAATAAACACCTTAATCTACTATAAATATTCTTAATCCACTATTAATTCACTTAAAACATTCATAATCCACTAAATCTATGTGAAACCCTCTTAATCCAAATATAACCACTTAATTCCAGATTAATCTACTATTAATCCACTTAATCCACTATTATTAAACTTAATCCTCTATTAATATATTATTAATAAACTTAATCTACTATTAATCCACTTAATCCATTCATAACCCCCTTTAATCCAAATGTTAACTACTTAATCCAATATTAATCTATTAAATTCACTAATAATCCAATATTAATCTATTTAATTCACTAATAATCCACTGTTAATCCACTATTAACCTCATTAATCCAGTATTAATCCACCTAATCCACGTATAACCCTTTTTCAAAATTAAACAACTTAAGCCACTATTAATCTATAGTCTTCTATTAATCCACTCATAATCCACTAAATCCACTTATAACACTTTTAATTAAAATATAAACCACGTAATCCATTATTAATCTACTTAATATATTGTTAATCTACTTAATATACTATGAATCTACTTAATATTTTATTAATCTACTTAATATACTAATAATCTACTTATTATACTATTAATCTACTTAATATCTTATTAATCTACTTAATATACTATTAATCTACTTATTGTACTATTAATCCCCTTAATCTAATCGTAATTCACGCATAACCTTTTTTATCCAATATAAACCCCTTAATCAACTATAAATATTCTTAATCCACTATTAACCTACACAAAACACTCACAGTCCACTAAATCTACTTGAAACCGTCTTAATCCAAATATTAACCAGTTAATTCAAAATTAATCTACTATTAATCCACTTAATCCACTTTTAGTAAATTTAATCTTCTATTATATTATTAATATACTTAATCTACTATTAATCCACTTAATCCATTCATAATCCACTAACAACCCTCTCAATATAAATATAAACTACTTTATCCAATATTAATCTACTTTATCCAATATTAATCTACTTTATCCAATATTAATCTACTTTATCCAATATTAATCTACTTTATCTAATATTAATCTTCTTAATTCACTAATAATTCACTGTTAATCCACTATTAATATCCTTAATCCACTATTAATTTCCTTAATCTACTATTAATATCCTTAATCCACTATTAATATCTTTAATCCACTATTAATATCCTGAATCCACTATTAATATCCTTAATCCACTTAATCCACGTATAACCCTTTAAATACAAAATTAAACAACGTAATCCAATATTAAACTACAGTCCTCTATTAATCCACTAAATCCACGTATAACACTTTTAATACAAATAAAAACCAGGTAATCCACCATTAATCAATTTAATATACTAATAATAACCTTAATCCAATCGTAATCCACGTACAACCTTCTTAATCCAATATAAATATTATTAATCTACAATTAATTCAATTAAAACACTCAAAATCCACTAAATCTACGTGAAACCATCTTAATTCAAATATAAACCACGTAATCCACTAATAATAAACCTAATCCTCTATTAATCCACTATTAATCTATTTAATGTACCATTAATCCATGAAATCCACTCATAATTCACTATTAACCCTCTTAACCCTCTTAATCCAAATATAATCACTTAATTCATTATTAATCTACTAAATTTACTACTAAATCACGCACTAGTAATCCACTACAAATATACTTAATACACTATTAATCCACTTAATTTACTAAATCCACGTATAAATATTTAAATCCTAATTTAAACGACTTATTCTACTATTAATTTACACAATCCACTATTGATCCACTTATTCCGCTCATAATCCACGTATGAAACTATTAATCTAAATATGAACCGCCTAATCCATTATTAATCTAATTAATCTACTATTAATCCACTTAATACACTCATAATCCGCTAAATCCACGTATAACCCTTTAAATCCAAATATAAACGACCTCATCCACTATCAATCTACATAATCCACTTAATCCGCTCATAATCCACTTATAAACCTGTTAATCCAAATACAAATCGCTTAATTCACTATGAATCTACTTAATCCACTCAAAACACTCATAATCTATTTATAAGCCTCTTAATCCAAATATAAACCACTTAATCCACTATTAATCTACTTAATTCACTAAATCCACGTAAATCCGATTCATTTACCTTTAAATCACTAAAGTCACATGCCACAGAATTCAATCAATCATTATTTTAACCTTTTATAATTCACTGAATACATTATTGATTCAGTTAAAGTGAATCTACTTATAATCCTCTTAATCCACCTCTAATCTACTAAATTCATTTAAAATCAAAATTTAATTTTCACAATTCACAATCCACTTACGCCATTATAAAAAATGTATCATCTTGTAATCCAATTATAAATATCTAAATCCGTTTATAATCCATTTATATATTACTTAATTCGTTTATAATCCAATTTTAATCCACTTAAATCACGTTCAATGGGATCCCAGCAATGGACTTCGTGTTGTGAAGAGGGCCCTAGCGGTGTCGAGCTTTTAAATGAACACCCCCTGAAACGAGATTATCCGAAATCACAGAGAAATATTAGAATGAGGCACAAGCATAGGATAATGAGGATATTACACACATAGTGAGGCGCATTGACCAGATATATTTCTTTATTTGGTTTCCAATGAGGCGATCACACACTTGTGAGGCACACCCACACTTAAGACTGAGGCACAATCACCATTTAGATGTATATATATATATAATAACATATTAGTAACATATTATGTTACTTGTATATGTTTGTTAGAAAAGGAATATTGGTTTGATAATCAAATGTTTTAGTATTATTGATAAATACTGAATAAATACTGTTAAACATGTGCGTGTGGATAAGTGTTCAGTGTTTACTTAACTTGTTACCCTAATACTTGATTCAAAATGATATGATGTTCATTTTAGGCATATTTTCAATGGTATTTTTATACAAGCAGGGTTTCTGCGAATGGAAAAACTTGGAAATTGCTTAACCCTATTTAGTTCACATTGTTTTTGTAACATTAACGTCTGCCTTGCCCTCAACATATACATATTGGTACTAATAAAGCGAATTAATTAATTAATTGAATGTAAATTACATATGCATTTAATGCATATAAAGTACATGTCGAATGGACATATCTAAATTCATATGGGTTAATGCCGGTTGGTCAATATGAACCAACAGTAATTAACTTTTGGATTAGATTAATAAATATTGTATATTATATAATGCATATTTTTCTACTATCATCCATTTTAGACTAGATTCTCAAGAACAGTCTCACCCGCACTGTGGCTCAATCCACAATTATTAACCAAGTGGGTGTCCACTTGAAGCACTCGAAGGGGCATCTCTCCCGCTAAATATTTTAATACTTGGATTTGTGGAACTGGGGACGTTTTCATAAAGCACAAGTCCGCAAGTCCACAAGTGCTTTTTACAAATTCATTATTACATTTACTTCTGCCAATATTAACATACTGAATGAGAAAACATTAATATAACATTTATTTATGTATTTAGTATATATTAACGAGTATTAGCCACTCCTAGCTTACCAATTATCTAATTATAGATTTCTCCGTAGTTTTTCCCTGACATATTTCTACAAGTCACACTACAAGTGCGCTCTTGTGCTTTATGAAACGCTCTTTTACAACACTTGTGAGCTTGTAATTAGTGTTTTATGAAAGCGGCTTCTGTTGTTATACATTTACCTTTGACACACGCTTTTTTATGTTGAATTTGTGGAACTTCTTTATTTATATTGTTTTGTCGAACATTCTCCTGTATTTATTTTTTAATTACAGTTATGTTTATCCACATATTTTTATTACACTGCTATATCTACTGTTGTGTACGCACACGTAGTATAATATACGTCTTTGTAGAATATAATACATTTGTATAACAAGAAAACGCGACATTTTTTCTATTTGTGATTATTAGTAATATTTTTGAAGGAAATTTTACCAATATATTCACTATTGTGTTCAGCAATGATTTTTTTAAATTAAAAAATAATTTTTGGTGTTTTTTTGTTAAAATTAAAAAGATCTTCATTATTTTACGTTTGCATGTGTACCTAAAAAGGTAATGTTTTTCTATTGAAAACAAATGTACGTAGGTGAGTTTTATGCTTCAAAAAGGCTTCTAATATATATTTGAATTAATTTCTAACTTGATTAAGATCATATACATGTAAACATTATAATTAATTAAGGTAGAACTGTTAAAGTAGACGTCGTGACGACGTCGGCACAACTAGTCGGTAAAACTTCGCGGTGACGTCAGTTTGCGACGTCGTACGGCCGTCACTTGTATGACTATTACTGAAAAAAATAGGTGTATGGGGTTCGGGGGGGGGGGAGTCGGGGTGTCATGATCTATTTATAAACAAGAGTCATAAATATATTTATACGTGTGGTTGAATTGACCCTTCCTATACTACTGATGTATAGTGTAAAATATTGGTTTTGTTGACATTTTTTTAAATATATTAAGCAAAGAGGTTTATTTTTAGATAATAAAGACGTTTTTTTAAAGTTTATATTGTGCGTAGTTCACAAAAAATATTATTTTTTTAGTAATTAAATTTTTATAGAAACGAAATTATATTTTATATTTGTAAAATTGCGCTTTTTGTAGAATGCAAAATTAATGGAATTTATTGGGAAATTTACAATTAATTGCTATTTAATATAAACATTAATTTATGGCTACATAATTGTGTTTCTAACGGATAAATGATTTGAACTCAATATTTAACAAAAAATTATAATGAGGTCATTTGGTTGAGAAGTTCAAAAGAAGTTAAAAAGGCAACCAACCTAATACGAATAAAAAATATCATAAAGGTTGATTTAAGGACAAATATCCTGGGTTAAGGGATTCTTTGCAAATAGCCCATATAAGCAGTCGTTATTGCGCAATTCAGACTAAATACAATGTATGTACTGCGGATTTTTTTGGGAATATGTTGTCATTTTAGATTTGCGTATAAAAGTCCTATAAAATCTAACTATATTTCCAATTTTCACAAATCCAAATATTTTAAGGAAAAAGGACCATAACTTTGTATGGAAATAAATCCCTCTCCCTAAATATGAACTTAATCGTATTGATGAAAAAAGACAGTAAATAATTACATGTGATGAATGTAATTAAAAACTACAATACAAACTAAAAGTTTAATTAAAGTCATTGACCATGACTATGTCTTCTCGTTGAAAGGCGAAACTTTTATTATATAAATATTAGTAAAACTTCTTTTTCTTATTGCGGTTTTTCTTCACATTAATCAAATATTAACCCTAACACGACATAATGAAATTATATAGAAATAACCATATAGAAATTTCATAAACGTTACTAGTATTCACTGTTTTTATAAATATCACTAACAAAAGTCAGTTTTAGTAATTGCCATCAATTATTCACAAATGAATATTAAATTTTTGCGGTATTTTTTTTGTATTGTATACAAATTTTGTAAAAATTATAAATATAACTTTTACATACTGTATATTATATAAAAATAATTTACTCAACGAGAGGAATGTTCGGTAGTAAAAGAAAATACCATATAAAGTTTACTTTAAATAACATATCAGACGATAAAACGGGAAAACATTAAATAAAAATTAATTAATTTAGTCTATAGAAATAGACTATTAAATAGAATTTTAAATATTAAATATTTTAAATATTAAAGTTGGAATTTTGAAGTCACCGATAATTTTCAAATAAGCATTACTCTCAGTTCTTTTTCCAGTGTGCGAGCCAGTCCATTTTTTTCATCCATCCATCTTTATAAGCTTCCTTCAATTAGGACTGAAAATATATTAATGCATTTTCGGTAGAAATTTCAATAGCAAGGGTCTTTCTAAGATATTAAAGATCGCTTGCATCCGCTAGCTCTGGAATTCCACAATGAAGCATTAATATAAATAAATTAATAATGTGTTTCGCATGTTTTCGTAAGGTCAAATTAGCCTCGCGCATACATAGAAACATAAATTCTTGCCACGGTTGGTTTTCAAACGGTCGACTTACACTCTTCGCAATAACATATACAAAGTCTTCGGTCAGAACAAATGGAACACGTTCACGGTTGATGAAAAACTTTTTTTTCTTGTTGTTTAAAAGTAGCCGAAGTCAATGTGAAATAACTGACCACTCTTGCTGAGCATAATATTATCCGGGTGACGATCCCGTATCCCCAGAACAAACGTTGCCACACAGTATCCCACACAAGACCGTGTGAAAGTGTCGATCGCTCGATCATAGAGTTCCCCGGGGATTATTATCTTTGATCCAACGGTGCAACTGAGAAGGATCCATTAAAGGGCTAATTTCAATTGTTACTTTTGAATAGACATTACTATTTCTGTATCACTAAGTAACTGCCTCAATAATTTCCATTTCTTAGCCCGTAGCTAAACAAGAGTATGGCACCAGCTTCATATCCTGCCTTCATCTTTCCAGATTTCATCCATAATTTTAATACACTGAAGAGTAAGTATGTCTTGCAGAAGATCATCACCGTGTTTAAAAATTAAAAGATTTTCCGAATTATCAATTTTGGCCAAAGGGTCGTCGTTTGACCAAACCATAAGCATTTTCGATTTGAAGACACGACATTTATGTTCAAGAATTGTATCGAGTCTCTGACTTTTGTTCAGTGGAGATTTTTGTCCAAGATCACACGAAAACGAACCTTAAACTCTGGTCGATGTATTTCAGCTCTCAGAAACCAAAAGAAAGACATTCCAATCCTGGCATTCTTCAGAGAACGTTGTAATATAAAACAGGTGAGATCATTGCGGAGATATTGTTCGAAACTTTAAAATTGAGTCAATTGGAGAGCATATTTGATCAAATCTACATCGGAGAGTTCCGCAGATAGACATTTAACGGCGAAACTACGTAGTTTAGAGTCCATGAACGATATTCCTAATAATTGAAGAGCACTTTCCGGAGGAACCAGTGGCCAACAATTAAGAAGATTGTGAAATATAGCTACATCATGTCGTGAACTCCAATTAACAGAATTGGAAACATTGTTAAAACAGTGAGGTTTCTTATAGGAGAAACATTTCCCGATTTTCCCAAATGAATGCTTGGTCTTGACAAGAAATATCTGACAGAGAATCTTTTAAAGCAATACTGTTAATCCTTTCTACATTATATTCATGTTGATGTGCTATTTTGTTTGTCAATTACTTCTTTCCAATATTTTTTCCGATTAACTCACAATGTTCTAAAACTTCAGCCTGTGATGGAAAAACAATGATGGTATTTTGTAGCCCATTATTGCGTTCGATATTGACATAATTACCACTAATCAATTCTGTTGCTATGGAAGTATCATAAGGACGGAAAACATCACCATCAGGATAAACCAAATTTGGTGCTTCTGTATCAAAGTCATGTAGTCGCAATGGTAGTTTTAATGGTCCTTTAAACAAGTGATCTAGATGGTTAAAGATGTTTACGTTCGCCCAACCAATAGGATTTTGTGTGGAGTTAGACTTTTATCTATTCTCTGTACCAATGCAAAGCTAAACGTAGCTGAGCATTGCCTGGAATATTGCACAATTTAAATGGAAATTTTAGATATTCGTCCCAGTTAGGATTATTATTGGTTACGCAAACTTCATTTGTTTCTCTGTATTCAGATACTTGTTCTAATCCATGATAAATAACCCCCCGAACAAACAGACTATAACATTTATTTCAGCTACATTGAACGTTATGTATTGTTACTGAAAAATTATCATCATTATCCCACAAAGAACCCGTATTTTTGCTTTTAGCATCATGCTGAAAACTATTTCCATAAGAAGGCATTATGAACCTATTTATGTTAGGACCAATATCTTTTTTGTTAACAAGATGAACAACCGGAATACGATTGTACATAATAGAATATAATTTTGTTTTTAAATAAAAGAACCCCATATTAGCCCACTGTGGGAGAATATGTGACATAATCTCAACTATTATAAATACAGATATGGGAAAGATGATCTGAAACATCTAATTTTCAATATTTTATTATTAAATATTTGTGTATTTTTTTTCACTTTAAAAGTAATTTTCTCATTATTTATAAGCTTATTTTTAATTACATTCTGAAGGTAATTAAATTAATCATTCCTTTCTTTTTGTACTGGCTCAGCACTGTTGTCAAGATGAACTACCCTAGCTAGGCAAATAAGAATTTCTACCATAAAACTAAGAAATCAGTACAACCATTAGTATTGGATGCAGAAATTCTAATATTTTTTAAATGGCGACTTTTAAATTGGTTTTAAACAGGAAATTAAATTTTGTAATTTGAAATCTAATTTTTTTATGGATGATGCTGAGGAATCCATTATGTAGTATAGAACTAGAAGGTATCTAACAATTCAAACTTGGTATTGTTTTATTAAAATAATTTACTATATTATTATCTGTGATGAGAAAAGTTATCAATAAAGGTACCAAAGGTTTAAAAAATTAGCATAATATGAAATGTTTCTTAAAATAAAAAATTACGTAGTAATATATAATATAAATTAGAAAGGTTTAGGTATCCACGAGGCAGTTACTAAAAATTTCAAACTTTAAATTTAGGCATCTTTAGAAACTAATTCGAACCGTAAAATAGGTAATAGGTATTAACAAATAATGTAAAATATAATGTCTTTATTTGTCTTCATAAGATTAATAAAAAATATTTATAATATCTTTTTTATCTTTCTAACATCAATTTAATACTTAAAATGTGATAATAATGCATAATTATTAATATGTTTTATTAATAACTTTTAAATGAAAAGTTATGCAAAAGAAAAACCACCATAAAATTTAATGTTTATTACAAATAATACAAAATATCCAAGCTTTCACCTTTGATCAAGAAGGTATAATCATGGTGCGAATATTATAAAAAGTGTTTAACAGGTTATTATTAATTTAAATATAATATGCGAAAAATCATCAGCCAATCATAGGTCGATATATACATAAAAACACACCTCGACAATCTAATTACAAGCAAATACCAGACAGATACAAAAATCAAAATCGATAAAATCTAGACATATACAAAGCAGCTAGTTAACATGAAATTACAGACGTGTAAATTACAGAAGAATGCATAACAATGGAACTAAACAGATTAAAAATAATAGTAAATGTATTATAGAATGTGGAAAAAATAATTATGTTACAGAATTGAGGAGTTTACTTAAATTAGAATTAAGGGGATAGAATCCGTTATTTTGGTTGACAACATGGGTTTTGTTAACACAGATTAAAGCAGATTCAAATATTTTTCTAGATTTTGTAGTATTACATTTAAAAATTAGGGAAGCGTTTTTAAAATCAGGAGAATGACCCGTATTAAGTTTAAACGTTAGATTTGTGCTCTTTTATTCTGACAGCTAAATCTCTGCCAGTTTCACATATGTATAAAGAATTACAATTAAAACAATTAATTTTATAAACACCTCTGTTCGGATTTGAAGAAATAGAATTAGAAGAAAGTTTAGATTAAAGAGAGTTGGGGTAATTAAAGACAAGTTTAGAGTAAGAAGACATAATAAATTGTTTCTTAAAAGAAGTATCTAAGCTATCTAAGAAAGGTACAGATAATATACTCTTAGTAGAAAAATCTATCTTATAAATACGAGGATTATGAAAAGATTTTATAGAAAAAATAGGGCGTTTTCTTGATATACAAATGTATTATATTCTACAAATACGTATATACTATGCATGTATTAAAAATATGTGGATAAACATAACCGTAATTTAAAAAAATACAGGAGAATGTTCGACAAAACAATATAAATAAAGCAGTTCCACAAATTCAACATAAAAAAGCGTGTGTCAAAAGTAAATGGGGCCGTTGTCATAAAACACAAATTACAAGTTCACAAGTGTTGTAAAAGAGCGTTTCATAAAGCACAAGAGCGCATTTGTAGTGACTTGTAGAAATATGCCGCGGGGGAAAAACTACGGAGGAATCTATAATTAGATAATAATTGGTAAGCTAGGAGTGGCTAATAATCGACATATATAGCATTGAACCCTTTTCTTAGTATATATGGCACGTTCCGACCATTGACAAAGACACCGATTACTAATATTATGGGCGGTACTTCCTACGTGCACCAAGTGGTGCTTATTTTAACATAATTTTGCAAACCTTTATGCACGGTAGACATCTGTTTATTATGTACACGAGATTGAGGTACCATAAAAAACACAAACAAAGGTAAGATTTTCTACACTCGGAAAGTATAAATTAGGCATTAAATAATTGATGTTGATATAATTTATTTAATGCATCAATAGATTTTGCCCCATATTCAGAAAGTATTTTATCACCAACTGCAGATTTTCAAACATAATTGACGAATTCTCGGCAGAATTATTTACTCGGATATCAAGACATACATAGTAGGCCTATACATTGAAATTAATGTATATTAAATTAATCGAAACAATGCTTAATAGCACAAAGAACAGTTTATTCTATTAATCAACTAACAGATTTAAAATAATTGAGTTATAAATTATTTAAATAATTAATAGGCTATCTTCAACTTAAAAAAAACACTTGTGGACTACACATTGTGAATTTGCGGACTTGCGCTTTATGAAAACGTCCCCAGTTCCACAAATCCAAGTCTTATGATATTTAGCGGGAGAGACGCCCCTTCGAGTGCTTCAAGTGGACACCAATTGGTTAATAATTGTGGATTGAGCCACAGTGCGGGTAAGCCTGTTCTTGAGAATCGCGTCTAAAATGGATAATAGTAGAAAAATATGCATTATATATTAATACAATATTTATTAATTTAATCCAAAAGTTAATTGCTGTTATGAATCATATTATGAATTTAGATATCTCTAACAAAAAACAGATAATGCATACACAATTTACATTCAATTAATTAATTAATTCGCTTTATTAGTACAAATATGTATATGTTGCGGACAAGGCAGACATTAATGTTACAAAAACAATGTGAACTAAATAGCGTTAAGCATTTTCCAGGTTTTTCCAGTCTCGGACACCCTGCTAGTATAAAACATAGCATTGAAAATATGACTAAAATGAATATCATTTCATTTTAAATGAAATGAACACTGAACACTTATCCATATACGCACATGTTTAAAAGTATTAATTCAGTATTTATCAATAATAAAATAACATTTGATAACCAATATTCCTTTTCTAACAAACATATACAAGAAATATATATATATATATATGTATATTATAAGTAACGGTGGCCAACCACAGCAACACATATTTTGCTTAATATATACATTTTTTAATTTTAACAGACAATTTGAATAATGGAAATCATGTTAATTGTAATTCTTATTGTTTATGCTTTAGCATTTGAATGCAGATATTGCAGTTCTAATAAAAACACCATGATAAGAATTCTTACCGGTTATTACTCACTTTAAAAGTGTGTCTCTCGGGCCCTTCTTCTTGTGAGGTCAGGTTGAAGAGGAGAAAAGCTTGGTCCGTTATCAAGCCCTTCATTATCCCCCGAACACTTTTGTTTAGGTCGCTCCCGCACCTGAACAACATTAACCTGGCCTGAAAGTACAAAGAAAATAATTTCAGTT
>JAUZND010001670.1:0-13343 GCA_034780555.1 Coelogynopora nodosa
ATCACTTAAGTAAACATGCCTGGCTATTTCCCCTTGATTTACGTAATTCAACAAATCTCGACCCTTTTTTAAATCTTTTATCTCCCTTTTTCTAGTCTTTTCCTTTTCTTTTCCCCACTTTATAAATACCACCCCTGATAACATATTATTAGTTTTTTTCGTTAAAATGTGTATGTTTAATTTTAGTTAATGGCTTTTTTATTTAGCAAATAGTTTGAGAGATGTTTTCATAGTGATACCCTAATTTTATTTAATTAATATAAAAATTAACCAATTGGGAAAGTGGACACTGAGGACAAAGTGAGACAAAACACAATGAACTTCATTAAGGACACTTGCATGTTGTCATTGTGGATGTCATTGTCATTTCGAGGTCATAAGCCTGAACAAGTGCAATAGCTGCCCTTAATAATCACACTTTTTATATATTCTCAGCCAGCTAGTGAATGGATAGGGTGGTGAGTCTAAATAGCAACCCTGTTGACTTATTTACAGTGATACAACGTGTTGGTGGCAGATGTTTTCATTAATTATTGAATTGTTATGTTAATAATTACCTTAAGATTGTAGGTCATGAGATGACTTCCTCCTTTAAAATAAGTAGGTTTTTTGTATCAGAGTATTAGAAATTTGTAATACCTGATGAGAAACTGTATGCTTTTTTAGATTACACAGTACATCTTATATAAATTGACCATTTTCTGGGAAAGGTGGAATTGAAACACTCTACTAATGTTAACCACATTTTTATAACTATATTTGAATATTAATTTACTTTTAGTGAAGACCTGTACATCTGATGAACTAACAGAATGGTATAAATATACATGTGAAAAACACCAAGTTCGTCCAATTCCGATACTTCTTGAGCAACTCCAAGTGAGTTTCTATTTTTTTTAAAAATTAGCTAGTGACATGTGTGAACAATACAAGATTACATTAATAATTTATTGAATATGATACGGTAATACCATAGTTGCTATTATGAATGTTGATCTGAAACACAGACTTGTTATTATTCCTTGATTATTGGTACACCTAGCTTAACTGTTGATACTTTAATTTATTATGATAAACAAATAATATACTTGGTGTATCCATATTGTAATTATTTTAGATAAGAATCTAATGACATTTATTATCGAGTATGCTTAAATTTTTTTTTAAATGTTTGTGCCATATTATAAAATGTTGTCTACTATATGTTTATATTTCCAAAGTAATTTTATAAATAAGTAAATTTTGCACTGTTTTAGTGTTAGTATTTTAATATCGGTTTTTACGTTTTTACCATAAATTAGTTATCAACTCAATGAATTTTATTTATATAAAAACGAGACGATGGTTTGACTGTACTCTATAATAAATCCTTGTTCAAATAATTGCTTCGGAACAGTACGTGTTGAACTTCCGAGTGCTATTTATACAAGCGTTAAATTTTTATACTTGTGCATAATCACATTATCATGTCCAGTATATTTGTGTATGATTGGAGCCGGCATTGGAATATTTGTTTAATTTTTAACTTGACTTTGTTATATTTACAATAAACATAAAGTTATACACACAACCGTATATATTGTACTGATCATTAATATAGTAAAAACCAACAGCTATATTTATGCACTAAGTCCAAAACTTACGTTTTTTATGTTTATTTATATTTTTTATTGAAGAACATAATATTGTCGTTTTAATGATGTGTCCCCTTTTTCTTAATTTATAGGGAATTAATTTGGAGTTGTGTAACGACCGGTATGATATGTTAAGCTTAAAAGGTGAGTTTTTTCATATTGTCTCAGACTTTAAATAAAAAACAATCAGTGTGTTTTTGAATTCATAGAAATTTATTTATATTTTCACGTAATGATGTTAAAAATATATTATTTTAATTTAGGATATATACTGTATGTACATTGTTCTTCATATATGAATATTTTTAGTTTTCATAGTTCTTGAAAACCTGTAAAAGTCATGGAATTTTATAATTTTTACTAATATATTTAAAGTGTGGGGGAATTTTCAAAATAAAAGCCTAAGAACAAATGTAGCTTTTAAATCACATTTACAAATGAGAAGTTATATTTTTTACTGTAGCACAACTAAATTGTATCTCTGTAGTTTGTTTTTTGAAAGCATAATATTTTTGCAATGTTTGGAAAAACAATTTCCTACAATTTACTTTAACGTTAGAAAACGTGTTTTTGTTATAATTTTAGTTAAATAAAATAAGAATATATATGTTAAATAAGTAAAATAAGAATGTAAACGATGTATAAATTTAAATTATAATTTGGAGTTATGCATCATCTACATTCCTTATTTTACTTATTTATAATGAAACTCCAACAAGCACACTTTCATATTAAATCTTAATATATATGTTTTTATGAATTAATCAAACTATTAAGCAAGAAGTAATAATTATTTTTATTTCATGAAAACCACATTGTTAGTTCGGGTGAAAAAAAATAAAAGATAGGTCAAATGTACTGATATAAATATAACAAGTTAGACTAAAGATTAAAAGAAACCTATACATTCAAGAATAAAAAATTAAGGTTGAAAATATAACGTTTTTGCTGGGAACACAAAGGATTGTCGGCTTCGTTGCTTCTAATAACATTCGAATGAGTTTTCTATTTATTTTGAACTATATATATACATGTTATTTTTATTTTTGATCTATTATTTTTATTATTATTGCGTTTTTGTTATTGTCAGTTACTTAACTGTATAACATTATTATTTGTGAATCTGTAACTTATTATCTAATGATCATAAAGTGAACTTTCCATTTATTCTATTTCTTTGAAACAAATTGTATCCATTTTATACATGTGACTACGTTCATTATTTTTAGTTTACTGTTATAGTGTAATCGTTACACTATTTTGTATCCATTAAGTTGTTGTTTTATTTGGAAATGACTGTAGAGTTTAACTACAAATCGATTTCAAATCGAACAAGATTACCATTAGTGAGCCACTGAATGACCTTATTTTTATCAACCTTTGTAATCTGCATTTTAGATAAAGTCGATACTATTATACTGCTTGCGTGTCCGTGTCATATTATTTCTGTTTGCAATCAGTGAGATTGCAGCATAATTTACATCGACAACTATTTTATGCGTCGTATATATGTACATATATTTATCCACATGGTATCTGTTAGTCGCGTGTTCATTTCCATACATTAACCAATTTCTTATTATTTTCAGGTATTAAACTTGACCACAGACATATTGAAACATTGGAGGAAATTTTTAAGCGCGTTCAGTTCAAAACACTCGACTTTGAAAATACAAATTTAGATGATGATGTGAGTTTTCTTTATATATATTTGAAAACGAGATTTAAGATAACCATTCCATTTTCCTAATTTCCTCTAAATTCTTTACTTTTAAACCTTAACTTCTTCAGATATTCGGTAACCTCTTCATATATGTACACTTTATTTGTATGCTATAATTCGGGTCTTATATTTTATCAATTACTTTTAAGTCAAAATAAGTTAATTATTAAAGAGACACGTATCTTCATTGGAGCATAATTGTGATCTGAAAGGATTAAAGGAATTAAGTCAATTATTATTATGACATTTACATAACCATATCATTTTTTAGACAACTGCAATCATTGGCATTTAATATTATATTTCAGATTACACATTTTGATTTGTTTTTCAAAAATATACAATATAATTCTAATCTTAATGAATACTTTATATATTGTGTAGACGTATAACACGTAATATTAATTTTTATATAATAGTTTGGTAATATATTTAAAAAATAGATTTTTAGTAATTACAACTTTTATTAAAAACTTTTTTTACATTTATGACTCCTTCTGTTTCTAGATGGCGATCTCTTTATTCGACATGATTGAATACTACGAGTCATGCTCTAAACTAAACATTGCTCTAAATCCAAGGATAACGTTTCGTGGTTTTCAAACATGTTCCCGGATGATGAAAAAGGTAATGCTATTTGATCGTAGTTGACACAAACTAGGCCCCGTGTTTTTATATGTAATATTTTTTACTTTAATGTTCCCATTTTCCGAAAGTGACTCATGAATTGTTTCATTTATTGTGTTCATGACTATAATTTATGTTACTATCACATTTCTTAATTATTGATGTATTGTAAAACTGACATTGCCTTGTTTCCGTCGTTTTATTTTTCAGCAATTGTCTCTATAGTTAATAAGATATCTCATTTTGCAGACGTTATATTTTTACAGACACAAGTTATTCTCGATCTGATGTTTAATTTCACACAAAATTAATTAAAATATAACAAAATATACAAAATTAATTAAAATATTTATAGAAAAGGCACTATTTATTTGAGAATGTTTTTTTATGTTTTACATATTAAATATTATTATCAAACTAGTATGGCTACATATTATTGTCATACATTCTATTCGTAACACTATTTTTTTTCTGAAATGTATGGCGTAACCGAAACAATTACATTAAATAGGTTTATTATGAAATATAATAGTTAAATAATTAAATTTATCGCTTGTGTTAAAATAATAATTTATTATTATATAGTCAGTGATTTTTATTCTTTGTTGTAAAGATTTTACAATATTAGGCCTTTTTCATACTGATTCTTAGTGCTAAAATAAATGAGCGTTATAAATAAGGTGAATTTATTTGAACCGCTATTATTACTCAATAAAAGATATATTTATACTGGGTAAGTCAGTAGAATAAAAAACTTTTATTGTAAGACTTTTTCATTTTATTCAACAGTTACATTAAATGAGGACTGGTTATACATAGCTCAATACAGTATATGTACAGATTGTATTTATAGGAATACATTGCTCTTTGATTTCCTTGAAATCTTCTAAAATGCAATATATGGTATTCGAGGACCTGGACAATACTTGATTTAAAACTATGATCGAAAATTATTTCATTAAGAATAAAACATAAATTTATATTTATTAGAGACATTCATTCTGTTCATATACTCTCATAGTATACAAGTCCTAATTGATATTTCGGGATTCCTATCACAAAAAATTAGAACATCAGCATCTATTATTTTCCCGCGTAAATCTCTTTTTTTGGCATCCATTGCTGTAAAAATGAAATTAATACATCGATATCAATGACCCACGCCACCAGACTCTGTCTAGCCTCCAACTACCGCCTCTCTCACTCACTCCACACACACCAGAACCACTGCCTGGAGACTCTGGACCTGCGCGGCATCATCTTCGCGGACATTTCAATGCCGGCGCTGGCCCGCTCCCTCCGGGTGGGTTGCGCGCTCAGTGTGCTCCACCTGGAGAACTGCAACATCTGCGGCCGCAACCTGCTCATCCTCGTGTCGGCCATCAAGATGAACGAACAGTTGCGCGAGCTCTATCTCAGCAACAACAAGATGATGACCACCGATGGGATCCAGTTGGGCGCGCTGCTCAAAATCAACCGGCGGTTGCAGCTCTTGGATGTTCGCAATAATTCCCTCGGGGTGAGTATTGTGCAAGGTGTCGCTGTCAGCACTTTGCTGGGTGGTGCGGTATGATCGCTATATATATATTATATATACTAGTATAAGTGTACTCGGATGTTAATTCAGTTTGAGCGGGTATTTTTTGGTCCCGTTCAAAATTTTATTTATTAAGCAATACTTATTTTTTACAAAATAAAGATTGGCTATAATAAGTATGTCTTGTTTGTCTCAAAATGATTTTCGCTGTTTATGAATAATTAGCTAAAATGTGGATGGGAAAATGTAACTCCTTAATTTAGTGTACAGTTAATTATGGTGATTAGCGCGGCTAATTAGTAATATCATTTTACTTTCTGAAAGTTATACAAAGATTAAGCATTTTTCTGGGTTTAATTTGCCTTCAGTCAGCATATTATATTCTATATTTTAAATTTGGCACAATTGTTTGTGGAACATGTGTGGAAAATTTTCCTAGTCCAAAGTGTAATTTGTGCATTATATCGGGCTTTTAGTGTAATTGTTATAGATGTTTTCTTCAAACCTGCCCGAGAGGGGGGGACTTAGTTTAGTTACCATTTTGAAATAGTGAAGTGTATAAATTGATGTAGGTTTATGTATAACTATTTAAAGTCTTTAAAGTATGTGCAGAGTGTTATATAATCATGTTTTAAACGTCTGTCAGAATAATTTTTCACTTTGAATACATAATAACTGTAAAATAATTTGTGTGTGTCTGATATATTATGTATATAAGATAATATATATTAGATATTTCTTCGGACGTTTTCTTTATGACTATTATATGTACATTTTCAAAATAAGAAAACATATCTGCAATTTCAAAGGTCTAAGTTTTAATTGTACCTGTTATCAGAAACTGTAAGAAATATCTGGGTTTGTACAGAGAGAAAGAGAGATATATATAGCGAGATTATAAGGCAGTACCATGAGTGCATTGATACGTGCCTTGTAGGGTACCCTTAGCCATGATGATTGAAGTACATACACGCTCGTCCTCAGTGTTATCGTCTGAGCGCTGTGCAACTTCCTTTGATCAGATAACACCAGGGCGATCTATCTGCACATAGTTTAGTTGTGCTTACTGGGTGCTCAGTCGTATTGTACCTTGGTCCACAATTTTTGTCTTATGACGTTGGTAGTTGAAGATCATGTTATCGCTTGTATATGCGGTAAACCAAATCAGTTGCCTGCATCTAATACTTCAATGAATATGCCACATAGTTGCAACTAATAGTATACTTTTAAAATGCAACATTTTGTGAATATTCTTACACTGAACCATTAATGCAAACGAATATTGATTATTTTCCCTATCGTTCCCACTATGATGTCTAACTGTCATATATGGTATTATGTTAGGAAAATACGACTCCAATCTTAACTCATCATATTGTACCTCATACACATTTAACATTCTAATGTTTTCAGTAGCAATATTTAAGAAATAATATTGTCGTTAGATTTTATTAAACGAATAGTGGTTTTTCTTGTTACGTTATTAGGCCACTGTGTGTTCATTCTTACAGGTTCTTGAGATAAATATTACTCATTTTATGGCAGCGTAATTGGATTTTTTTTCATATCTGTGTTTAGCCTTTAATTAGCGTGGTAAAAATAGATCACAGTCTTCTCTATTAAGTCTATATGCATTGCAATTCAAACTTGAAAATTTAATTTACGGATGTAACTTCTGGAGCAGACAACTTTCATTGATTTTACTATTTCTATCATTAAAACGACAATATTCTTACTCTTTTTAAAGCTCAACAATATCATCAATCTGGATAGTATTATTTAAATTTTATTAAATATCTTATTGTAGGTTATCTTTAACGTACATTGTAAATATTTGTTTACCACATAATTAGGTATATCAACAATTGAATGCGTTATTCAAACAGATATACAGTTTCCCTGCCAGTGTCTTCAAGAAATGTTTTATTGATCAGATACTATAATACTTATTATATATATTTGTTATAAACATAGTAAAATTTAAATAGAAATGACTACATAAAGAATTTTATTTTTGCATAATTAAAATTATAGAAATTGGTTGTTTATTTAATGTGAAATCTCCCTAACGAGAGTATAGCTTCCGATATGGTGTTGATTGTGCGTCATTTTTATATCCATACAATTATCCCATTGCATGAATACTTAACACGCATAACTTTTATTATTAAATGCTTTGTATTGTTAAATAATGATAAATGGGTGTTGCACTAAATGCTCTCTAACCGAAATCGCCATAACGGGTTATTTTCTTCTTTTTTTTCCTTGTCATTTGAATTTGCTATATGATTTTTAAGGGTTGTATTCTGTATTGTCATTAAATATTTACTATTATAGTGCTGTACTTGAGAGATTAATCTGAATTGTTTCTCGACCAGAAGCCAATAATATGGGAAGGTTCTCTATCTCTAAAGAAATCAGATGTTTCTCTTTTTAATTTTAAAATTTACAATATCCAGATCCAATAAATATTATAAAAAATACAAATACTAACAGTGATCCATAATATATTTTCAATTATATTTAAATTATTATTTTTCATTCAACAGTAATTGACAAATATTCCATTTCATTTATCAAGTAAATGAAAAATAAGAAAGAATTAGAAATTATCAAAGCAACTGCCACCATAGAATATATTGTATAATGTATGTAAAATAAATACGTTTTTCCCCATGTAAATAAATATATTCACTCAACTACGAAATTGTGCGCAATTAGTTTTTCTCTCTATTTTAAGCATATTCTATTGAGCACTGAATAGGTTATCTCGTGTAATGTAATATTCCTCACTGTTTTACCCCAAATCGTTGACATGACATCGATGTTGATCCAAATCGAGATATTAACTCACCAGGATGCACTTAACACCAACTTATTTGAACTAAGTTGAGTTTAAATGGAAGGGTTACGCTTTGTCCTTCTCTCTATCCCTCTCTCTTTCTCTCTCAGTCTCTAGCAATAATTATTGGTTTGTATTGACATACTGAGGGTTACGAAGGATGTGATGTTAGTCAAAGAATATTAGCTTAAGCGATAATTAGTATATTGATTTTCCAAAAATCGATGTTGATATCTGAGGAAATCGGATTATTCATCAATACTGAATAGTTATATAATTAATGTTTTTAAATATTTATAAACATGGTAATATGTAGAGGTGTATTTAATGTCTTTTTGTATCGATTGCCACTTATCGTTGTGTCCCCACGTGACTAATCTATAAATGAGAATGTCTGTTAAAAATATTCTGTCCACAGGATACTAATTCTCTACCACTATATTCACTGTTTGCTCTTTTGTTTTTCAGAGTCCATGCCTTGCTCACTTAACATTCCTAGAATACCTTCAGTTTGTACTTATGTCACTTATGTACTACTGCGTATTGTTCCTTTTTTCCAGTGTGCAATGCTTTTACCATTTGCTAAAGCATTGTTTTGATATGATTTGAAATTGTTTCTTACCAAGAAAGTGTGGCTGTGCTTTGATATAAGTATGACACTTTAAAAAAATTGCTTACAACTAATATAATTTTACCATTGATTCTTTAACATGCAACATAACATTGTACAGTGATTTTGCCGTTTACTTCTACTATATGTGATTTTGTTTTGTAAATGTTAAGCTAAGGAATTTAGAATTTATAACATTAAAACATTTTTTTGCATTTAAAACGTTTTATTTTTAAATATATATTTATTTTATAGTGCTTTAACTCTAAAATGTACAGTTTTATGTCTTATAATGACTTATAATTAAGTATATAGCAACACCGCGCGAAAGATATCCCTTTATTTATAACAATCTAAACAAATTAAAATACCTTCAGTTTTTTGATTAATTTATAATATTATTCCTTACGAGTCATCAACTTTTATTTTTCAGCACTCGTTACAAATTTTATCAAACACACTTTTATACTTATTTAAAATTCCCGTTTACATTACAACATTTGTATTATATAAAACCTTCCATACGTTTTCATAATAATGTGAACTTGTGAATAGCTTCAATGCAGAAATTTCCTATTCTTATGAGTAATCTCTTGGAGATAATATTATAATAATATTCTCTTGGAGATAAATTATTTACTAAAGTTAATGGTGGTTTCACAGCTCACAATTTAAACATTAAACTCAATACAAAAATAATAGAATACAACGTTATAACACCTTAAAACTAATCGAATGGAATCTACATAATTATGAATCTCTAATGAACCTACATAAAAGATTCATTATACAAAAGGAATATTATAATAGGTTTAATTTGAAAATGGTAAATAAAGTTTTAAATTGGTTTGACCTATGATAAGGATATGAGTCAATTTACTAATTGAATAAATTAAGATAATTCACGAAAACATTACATCCAATGTTGACCTGGATCTCATTGTCCCCCCTCCCACAACAGGACGTGGGAGCCAGCCACCTCTGTGACGGCCTCTATGAACAGACAGGCGAGTCGGGCCTGCTCAGTTTGAGTCTCTGGTCCAACTCCCTGACCCACCTGGGCATGCCGGCAATGGCCCAGGCGTTGAAGCGGTGTCTCCATCTGGAGACACTCAATCTCGCCAACAACGCCATCACCAGCGAGGGGGCGCACTATCTGCGCGAGGGTCTGCTCTGCAATCGGTCCCTACTCCGGCTGAGTCTCTATGGTTGCAAGATCTCCTGTGAAGGTAGGCACCAGTCTTTGTTTTTATGTTATGTATCGTTGTTGGCGAAGGTTGTAGCAGTCGTTCAACAGTTCTACTGTCCTTTCAATTTAAGGGCTGCGTCTAGGATAGAAAAATCCAATTAACTTCTAAAACAGTCTGCTGAACTGCTAGGCTATAGGTTAGCGGTTAAATAAATTTGTCAAAAAGACTAATACAATCAATTCAGTATTGTTATTCTGGTTATTTTCAATACCTGCCTAATTCTTAATGCATTTTCAATTTCAAATATTTTCATAGAATATACTGTACAATTTAATTACGTAAATTACACGACTTAAATACATGAACTAAATTTAGCTAAAAATAGCTTTATTTAGAATTTGTAGAAATTGTCTATGGCAAAGCTGAAGCTTTTAATAATCGTTCGTTATATACTTTTTGCTGAATTATTTTTAGCTCTTACTGATAGCCGTTATAATCTAATTAAAGATAAAAATAGGTTAAAAGAATATTTTTTCATTGCATATTTTATCTTATCTGTTGTATTATAATTAACATATCTTTTTCTCTAAAGAGACAGCCGACTCTAACCAAACGTTTGATTGCTGAACTAATTATAATATTTAGAATCGTCATGAAAAACTACACCATGAAGTACTAACATATTTAAATACTGGTTGGTTAATTTAATTCTCCCCCCTTCCTCCTACATAGGCTTCCGAAAGTCCTCGATATAGCTAGGGTTAAAATATTGTTAAGTTGATTGATAGAATTAAAAGAATTTACACGATACTTTTCTTGATATTAAGTCCAAAGAATTATTATAATCTATAAGAAATAAACTACTTTATATCTACTAAACAATTATGGCAGTCTACAGTGATATGTTACACATGTGGAACATTGAAATCTTCTGGTTACACTTAAAAGTACAACATATACAATAGTTTCATTAGGAAGAAGAGATTTTTGCTTATTAGTGAAAGGCTACAAAACAATCCGAGTATAAGAGGACAGAACATTTCCAGCAAAGTTTTAATCTTAATTGACGTCCAGCTGATTCTAGAAGGTATTCAACTTCGACTTGTCACTTTTATTGAACAATCGGTCATTTCGGACATTGTTTCATCTAGGTATCTCAACATCTTCATGAGTACATCAAAATAATAGTTCGTTGGATATAAGCAATGGTTATCACTTAGCGACAGTGAACCAAAAAAGTGTGCTTTCAGAGAAAGAAACATTCAATTCAGGTAGAGTTGTGGCTTAGTTGCGTCTCTGTCTGGACTGCAAATGTTCACTGTTCTAACCAATATTTTTTAATAACATACTTTTTAAGTTTATCAAATTTTAAAGTATACTTATTGCATGCTAAAGTATAATTTGATACATGAGACAATATTACGTATTCTGTTATAGGATTAAATATACGCATAATTGACATTTATAAATAGTTTACCGTAATTCTCGCCGCATAGGTCGACCCATAATTTTCAGATATAAATATGTGACTTTTTGTGATACCCCGCATATAAGTCGAGACCTCGTCGCGACAAACACAATATCTGGTAATTTTGAACAAGAGTTTGCGTGTGTCTATTTCACTCCAAATGAATAAACTAAAAGAAAACGATCGTGTACGTGTGTTGTGTTCTTTCCGGTTTAATCGGGACAAATTTTTATTTTCCATTTTAAATGTTTATTAAAATAAACATTAAACAATAAATAAAATATCGTAAATCCGGAATAACCGCAGAAAACAGACTGAACCTAATCACTAATAATTAATATTATAATTCAAAACAAACGCCATCGTGTGACAAACATGATTTGCATAAAAAATCTGACAACAGAATTATGTGAATTTCGTATAAGTCGAGGTAAAGTTTCCAACCATGCTTTGGCTTTCAAAAATTTTACACCGATAAATTCGGTAGTTAATAATATTGTTACACTTGTGGGACATTAGGCTTTAATGGGTTAAATAGCTTTCCATAATAAGATGGTGTCGTATGATATTGTTTGTGTTTTTATAATTTACTCAACTGTGATAATTATTAAAACTATATATATTTATAAAAAATTCACAATTTATGACTATGTTAATGTGACTATGTTATGAGCATGTTAACCATTGCAACTAGAAATGAGACAGTCATTTGGTTCACTTCTTAATATATTGGTAATAGAATAATACAATCAACCAGTTGTTTATCATTATTGAAGTAAAAAAGCCAATTACCTGCTATATAATCATAAAAAGTAAATTGTATTATAATATTACAAGATATATATATAAAATAAAATATTATAAAAAATAAATAAAAATTAAGTGAATGTTTAAAACATTAACGGTGGAAGATTTTCACAGTAATTTCATTGTTGCTCTTATTAACCCTTTACGGGTGACTCAAGAGTTGGGTCATAAAAATTTAAGTTTCAGTAAATTCGATTAATCAAAGAAACAATATCTATTTTTGCGCAGTTTAGATTAGTTCCCACTAGACTACTAAAATAATATTTTTTCTCAAATCATTAAAAATTTTACAGACATTAAATAATTATCTGTATAAAAAAATATTTGATTCTAAAAAAATATTATTTCTATGTGGGCCTTTTATGACGTCATCATCAAAAAATCGATAATACAAAATTAAATTGCCAAAAATGTCACCTTCTTTTTTTGGAAACAATGTATACAAAATGTCAGCTAGATAGGTTAATATAAACGAGTTCCAGTACCCCCAAAGGTCCACCACTTATAGCAAATCATTAGTTAATAAAATTTTCATTATTATTATGTAAGTTTTGATTAGATTAATATATTATTAAAACTAAATTAAAATAATAGTTTATAAGTGCATATTTTCTACTTGATTGTCTGTCGTATCTCCGAGTGCAGGAGCCGTGGCGCTTGCCGAGTACATTGCCGACACCAAACAGTTGCTCCGGATAGACCTGCGCGAGAACGATATTCGCACGGGAGGCTTGATGGCGCTCTCTCTGGCCCTCAAGGTCAACACCAGTCTCGCCAGACTCGACCTGGACAGGGAGCCCAAGAAGGACCCGGTAAGGGGGCGCTGACTTTTCTCTCTCTCTCTCTCTCTCTCTCTCTCTCTCTCTCTCTCTCTCTCTCTCTCTCTCTCTCTCTCTCTCTCTCTC
>JAUZND010001671.1:0-13343 GCA_034780555.1 Coelogynopora nodosa
AGAGAGCGGAAGGTGTCTTCTAGCGTCACTGACTCAGAGAGACAGAGAGGGAGAGAAAGAGACAGAGAGAGAGAGGGGAGGGGGAAGAACTCACAGTGCTGATGGAAGCGGGTTTGTCACAGTGGGGCGTGCATATGTTTGACACCGTATTCGGGGGGAACATTGCGTTAGTATCCATGTGCTGGATGAGCTCATTGGTTGAAACAAAGGCCTCTGTCCGTGGGGGGGCAGAGGGGGACAGGGGGGTGACGTGTCAGATAAATGAAGTCCATAAGCACAAAATATGACATTATGTACACTGTATTACTTTCTATTCATAAATGAGTTGTAAATATGATATTTCATTTTAGAATGATCCCTGTGGATATCTCATTCTAGAATGTTCCCTGAAGATATCTCATTCTAGAATGTTCCCTGAAGATATCTCATTCTAGAATGTTCCCTGTGGATATCTCATTATAGAATGATCCCTGTGGATATCTCATTTTAGAATGTTCCCTGTGGATATCTCATTCTAGAATGTTCCCTGTGGATATCTCATTTTAGAATGTTCCCTGTGAATATCTCATTCTAGAATGGTCCCTGTGGATATCTCATTTTAGAATGTTCCCTGTGGATATCTCATTTTAGGTATCAATCGATGAAGAATAAATAAAGAAAAAATTCTTAATTTATACATTCTTTACAACTTTAATTTAGAAAATGGAGAAATAATTTACTAATGATACTATAGGAAATCAGAAGCGGAGGAAATTACTAATTTTATAGCACAAATTTAACCATTAATGTACCCATAAAAATATCGACTTACTGCTTGCATTTTCACAACTGGGAATGAAGCTTTTCAGAGCAATCAAAAGTTCCTCCAGTTTTACTTGTGCCTGACCTCTGCACCTCCGATTTCTTACCTCTAGATCGTCCGTATTCATGGGTCACATTCAGCTGCTGTGTACAGAAAATGAAAAAGATTTACAAGGTGGATCACAGATGAAACATTAATACGTCATATTATATGACATCAAACTATGTATTACGTAACAAGTTAGGCTTATAAATATCATCGTCTTGCAGAATGCGATTACGTTGCACAATAATTCAAGCAGTATACATATATATGTTTGAAATAAATGTCACATATTTTTCTATGTTATTAAAATATATTTGAGGAATCATAACATGTTTAAGACATATTTATTTGTATTCAATTTATATTTAATCATGTTCAGGACATATTTAATCATGTTCAAGTTATATATATTCATATTCAAGACATATTTAATCATGTTCAAGTTATATATATTCATATTTAAGACATATTTAATCATGTTCAAGATATATATATATTCATATTCAAGACATATTTAATCATGTTCAAGTTATATATATTCAAGACATATTTAATCATGTTCGGGACATATTTAATCATGTTCAAGATATAAATATTCATGTTTAAGACATATTTAATAACATAGAGAGGGGATCATATAGAAAACATGTGTAACAACTGATATTTACTAACCAATGTTGCGGACTTTGCAGCTTCAACTATAGAAAACATATATAGTCAAAATTGAATGGCTTATTTTTACTAATAATGTCGGATATTCATTTATAAACTTTTTAAAAAAGTATTTAAATTTCAAAGTATATGTTTATCCCTTTTACAAAAGTAAGATGATTGATGAAAAAGATTTATTCAATGAAAAAAATCTCTGTCATATTCATCTATTATTGGCAACCATACATAAAATGAATTCATACTTTAATAAAAAGGTAGATATGTATTTCTATAGTATAGTTAATATACAGGCAAAAAGCTAATAGCTTATCTTTAATAGAACATATTGCAAACAATAAAAAAAGTGTGTTACATAATACAAAAATATCATCAATTGTTCAAAAAGGGTATTTTAAAAAGAATAAATAAAAGCTGAATCATATTCATCATACTCCACGAAAGGTGCATTTCTTCCTTATTCATTTGGCTATATGCTGATTGGTTTTGTTGTAAATAAGTGTATAAATGAATTCACAAGCTTTTACCTATATTGGCAATTACTGTGTTAAATTGAAGTACAATCAAACTGCTGTTTTCTCTACATTTAACCAAAACGGTCCACCACTGGCTAACCAGATTGTTTTGTATTGTGTGTGTTTTGAGAATTATATACTTGATTTAACTTACAATAAATTAGGAATGACAGCACGGTTCTCCAAATGATAGTTCAGATAAATAAACTGAATACATGTATTAATAATGTGTTATATTCTAATTTTATTGATTAAATTAATTAATTATATATCAATTAAAACATGATAAATTATATAATTTCAAAATATAAGAAACTATACATAATAATAATATTATGTTATATGTCTAATTAGTAAAACGCGATTCCACTGTCAAGTACCTGAGCTAAAAAACAATGCCAATATTGATTGCCAATAAACTGTGTGTTTTATATACAGGCCTAGTACCACTTTTGATGTAGTGCTCATATCCTTTTTAAATTCGTCTTGACAACTCTGATAATATATTACATGACCATATTAGACTTCAGTTTCAATAATTATAATTTAGAAAAGTTGTTTCATTATTATAACAAATAAAAATTGGTATAACATACTGTCATTGAATATCATAAGTTTACACTTTTAAAAATAACATTCAAATCAACATTCAAAATAACATTCAAAATATACCCAACGTTTGTTTGCTTTATTGACATATATTATTTTCATGTTTTTAATAAACAGGAATATAATACATTATATTCAAATCCTGAACAGCACAAAAAAATAGAAATATAAAATAAAAACCAAAAATTATCAAAGTGACGGTTAAATAAGTAACCAGATTTCATAATAATATCAGAATGATTTATAGAAAAAAGTAACATTCGTGACTAAACTCCTGAATGGTCAAACAAAAAGAATGAGTTATCATCAAACCACAAATATTATTTATTAAAAAATGTACAATCCAAAGATAGCTTGTACTCTGTAAACACAGGCTTGGTGTGAAAAGATGGCAAGTCAAACCAGCCGATTTAAAAGACAATCTCCTTATTCCAAAAAAGCAAAAGAATAATTAGGGACTTTATAACAGACTTAGTTACTGACTAAGCCAAGACACATATAAAAAGTTTAATTCATATAGATGACTCGACTTAGTAAGTAGACTAAGTTTAATAGTGACCAATAATGTAGACATTTAAAATAACAGCTCATTAAATATCTTCATATAAAAATCAATGGTTGTTAAAAGAATACTGGTAATAATAGTCCTAAGCAAGTGTCATTGCATTTTTTATTGTCTATTAAATTTTCATAATGATGCAAAGAAAGCTTTCATTTTCAAAGTATGAAGAAGCCATCATTAAATATATATAATAATAACACAGACCTATATATGAATAGTGATCTAGTATATAATATGTGTATTCAATATTGCAATAGATTTCAATAGCAGTCCTATCTTTACTCAAAATAATAGTAGAAAAAAAGAAGAAAAAAATTAAGTAAAATTGAATATATCAAATATATGTAGGTGCTTATAACCTGTTAACATAAAATAAATATGCTCAAGACTGCTACAGTAATTGTATAGGTAGTAAACATAGTATTTCTGGATATATTTTTTTCATAATTTTTGTATTATTATAGATATGTTAGATCTACTTATAAAAGTAAAAGAAATCAAGTTTCACCTGGACGCATCAAGCACAAGTTGGTGTGACACATTTTACACCTCAGAGAAGTCACAAATGACCACTCGGTAATTCCTGTGTTAACAGTTGATAATAGGAGGCTAAATTAATGCTGCAAACTAAGTTAGAAAGGGAAAATATTTGAATGTTGATTGTCTGAATTAAGTCGCAACTTAGTTAGTGACTTAAGATTACAGATTTAAAGTCTGCATTATAAATAACTAAATGATGTTTGTATACCAACTAAGTCATTGACTTTATAAAGTGACTGTTATGAATACCAGCCCAGATCATAAAGAAAACATGTGTAACAACTGCTATGGATAATAAAGAAGGGAAGAAAAAGATGGTGCAGGACCTTGGACCCTTATTTGTTATTTGTTTACTTTTCAGAAATCTTCATGTGATGAAAGAAATTTCTTTATATTAATTAAAGTAATATTTTTGAATTATAATAGATATTTAAGATAACAGTTTAACTAATCTTTTCAAACAAATATTATTCTATAAATCTAAGTGTATTAATACATACCTACCAAAAAAAATTAGAATAGTATATCATTGATTATAATATCAATTTAGTTGAATAATTTCCATTAATTGAAAAAAATTAATTATGTCCAAAAATGTTTTAAACTATTCAGTATAATCATGATTAATTGTACAACATATTCATAATTTGTTCCAATACTTAATCCAATGTAAATTTTAATTCTGCGTATATTATTATTTACATAATATAATAATAATAATCTGATAAAATTATGTAATGAATTTAGTTAAACATAATGTATTCAATGCATTATAAAATATTGGCCGTGGAAGTGTATATAATGGACTGTAAATTTATTTTTTGGTTGAATACTGTGTTTTCTTGAATATGCAGCATTTAAAAGGATTCAAAATGTAATTAAATTGTTAAAAAAATTAATAGATAACTATATTTCATTTTGAGAAAGTTATGTGGCTAATATTGAGCTATTTATAAAAACTTGTATTAAATACTTTAATTTACAGTGTAGCTATGTCGATGATATAAAAAGTATGTGTGTATTCTATTTTGCATATACAAAATCATATACCAATTTGTTTCACTGTTTATACATCTCTCAGACAATTATTGAAAATTGAGGAGCCAGGGACTGTTTTCATAAAGCACAAGTTACAAGGCAATTTCAAAAGTATTGTAAAAGAGTGCTTCATAAAGCACACCTGTAGAAATATGCCCGGAAAACTAGGGAGGAATCTACAATTAGATAATTGGTAAGCTAGGAGTGGCCAATAAGTAACAGCATTGCACTTTTAGTATATGACATGTTCCAACCATAGACAATGAAACCAATATAACTGAAACAAAGAAGACTAATATTATGGGTGGTACTTCCTATGCATTAAGTGGAGCTTCTAACAGAATTTTGCTAATCTTATTGTTTGGTGAATGTCTGTTCCTTTTGTACATGAGATTGAGGGACCAAGACAAAACACAATGGGGAGATTTTCTTATTCAGATTCATATTCAGAAATTCACATATTACTACCTTCAGATTTTTAAAACATAATTAATTTTGTTAGTAATGAATTCTCAATAGAATTATTGACTTAGAAATCAAAACATATAGTATACATAAAAATGAATGTATCATAAATTAATTAAATAGTTTATTCTATTATTTGACTAACAATCTTAAAATAAATGTTTCATAAAATATTTCAATAATTAATATGCTACCTCAAACTTTCATAACAGCGGACTGTACTAATTGACTTAGTTTATGAAATGGAATAAATGTATCTATTCTTGTTTTTGCATAATATTATATATTTCTAAACTAATACATTATAGGGCCTACAATATAATACACCATTCACAAATTAAATAATTAAATTTAATGATATTAGTAGAAGTTCTTATTATTCATATTAAATATAAGTATGCACTCAAACCACTTATATATATTCCAATAAATCATAAGGAGATTCCAAAACCACTTATATATATTTCAGTAATTCAGGAGATTCCTAAACTGCTTTCTTACAAGTGTTCTTTAAGAAACAGAATAAGTGTAAATGACTTGTGGACATCATTTGTGCATTACACTTATATTTTATGAAATAAAAATGCTTGTGAATCTCGGGCTTGTGCTTTATGACCAGCACTGACAATATGTTATAAGTAATACATCTTTATTATGATTATATTATTATAGTTTAATATTAAAAACAAGGTTTTGTTAGATTATTTATTAATTCTTTTTTAAATATACAGTAATACTAATAGAAACTTATAATTAATATTATATACTTTATAAAAATTTTATAACTTTATTTGTAAGCCTTTTTAGTAGGTTGACAAGTAATAATAAAGCAATTAAATAATCCTATGATTATGCAGTATTTTTTAAGTACAATATTTAAAAAATGAACATTTATGAAATACAAAAGATTGCTTAAAAATATACTGGATAAATAAATGTATTAAACTTAATTTCTGTAATAATTTCCAGATTCACCTAGAGAACCACAACACCTACAGAGACATATACTATATATCAAAATGAAGCTTGAGTGATTCTACTATATATCTTTTTTGTGCTAGACTCAAATGTTTGCTTTTATCACAATGATATCAGGTCATTAAAATTTATATTGGCAAAATCTTGAGAACATTATATCTTGTTGAACAATCTTTTTGAGTCTAACAAAAAAAGTATATAATAGAATTGCTCAAGCTTAATTTTGATATATTAGTATGTCTCTGTAGGTGTTGTGGTTCTCTAGATGAATCTGGAAATGAATGTGGAAATGAATATGGAAATTAAGTTAAAATGAGACCAATCCATCAAATATATGAGAACCAACTGAAATGTTAACTTTCCTTCCTGAAACAATTATACTCAAGGATATCATATTAACCAACACATAATGAAGAATGCATTACTATATCAAAATATAATATTAATTATAATAATATATTTAGTTATTTACCAACAATTGATAGGACAATTATAAATTTAATTTAGTTCAATAACAGTAACAAAATTCGTTATTAAAAGGAACCAACTATATTGAAAAGGGCGGCTATTTGGAATTTACATAGAGTGAAGCAGTTTATAGAGTAAAACAAAATTATGGATGAAATCATTGGAGTGCACAATCAGTATCACTTTTGCATATACCTATGAACTTTTCACTTTAAATATTTAAAAAATGTTTGCAGTTAATAAAATTGTTTTTAAACATATTAACTATATATAAATATTATAATATTTAATTTCTAAATGTAAATAAACGTTAATTTTGTTTGTGAAATAATTAAACGATTAATTACTCGAATTATATTTAATTTAAAAAAATAATGATATTTATATAAATATGTGAAAAAACTACAACTAACAATATTACCGGAATGTCGAGAAACGTAGAAATATGTTTTACTTGCGCCTGGCATCCGGAATCCAGCATAATTTCGACTTACATGGGCATCCAAGTTGCTCGTGTAAGTCAAACCGACATTCCGAACGGGCATCTAGGTTAGCAATCCAAGATGCCCGTGTAAGTCGGACTTTATATTACTGGCTTGAGGCATCGTGGTCAGTGTAGCAGCTGATACAAAATTTGAGGAAGCCCCCTCCTCCATCAATGCACTTTTTCAGTTTGACTATAGATGCAGTAATTTGTCTATCGTTGGTTGATCAATTAGTTTCTCAGCATCAGTACAATACACAACAGCTATCTTTAGCAACGACTCACTTCCATCTTCGAGGTTTAGGTAGGTGAGTGCAAAATAATTAGAGATTTGTTGATCTCTTGTTGTCAAATATTTTGTAGTATTAGTTATAACGGAGAACAGTTGCTTATACTAACTCGCGTGATATTAAAAGGGCATCACCTTTCTGGTCATAGTTGTGTATGATGCACCATGTGATAATTGTAGATTGCTTATATCTGAAGATGTGAATGATGGGGTTTCTTTTGCTTTAATTGAGATGGGAAAATGGTATGAACCTTGAGTCTTGAGCTTAATAACATTTGAAGTGTTCAAATTTGCTTGCCACTATCTCTTTGGTATAATATCATATCCACTGAATTACAAAGCTACAACATATTCTTTCGTAGATTGGTGTTATTGCATTGGTGTGTAATTCCTCGATGAATTAATTCTTTACAAGAATAACACATCTTTACTACAACTTATTGTTTTCTCAAAGGCCTTGGTTCCACATTTGTGGGTCGACAGAAATGTGTTTCTTTATTGATATATGTTGCTTTGGTTCTTGCAATATCACAAATCAAACAATTGCAATAGGGATTAGGATTTAAACGAAGACTGAAAACGAAGGCTGAAAACGAAGACTGAAAACGAAGACTGAAAACGAAGACTGAAAACGAAGACTGAAAGTCATTCCGACATTTAGGCCTACTGCTTTAGGCTGCTTTAGGGCAACTGACATTCCTCATGAAGATCGAAAAAATTATCATGGTAATAAATTATCCTGGCATTTATAAATGTTATCAATTATTTTTGTTTCTGATTTTTTTTAAAATTTTGCATATAATTATACTACTTATGACTAATAAATTAAATATATGTTAATATAATGGGCTTTACATCATTAAATACAGTTTATGTATACTTTTAAGGATATATAATGAATTAAAAAGTAATCATGTTGGTGTATATATAGACATGATAATTTAAAATGGCGTAGAAAATGACATAGAAAATGGCGCCATTTAGAATTTTGGTCATAAAAATTGAATAGCTACCTTATGATTTTCGTGACCTATACTATGTGACTTCAGTGAGATGTGGGCTATCCAAATATATAATGTATAGCTAGGGGTCAAATTTTTTTAAATGTCTCAATGTTGCCTCTGTGGTGGTGTGTTTTATGCGAGTCACTATCTTTGTAGTTTGTAAAATATAAAATCTTTTTACTACTAATTTTAACCCAAAACACGCCATACTACTTGAAATATATAAGTAGTGTGGTGTGTTTTTTTTTTTTTAATTCTGGCCGTTGATGGGCCGAAAGTTTGGCTGCGACCAACATGGCAGTTTGCCGCTGGCGGGTTAATTAAATATCCAGCTTTCGGGCCAAAAGTTTTTTTAACACCGGGGAAAACGGTTGTTAATATTTTGTGAGATTAATCCTAATTAAATGGAATATTGAGATAATTATATAATGTATATATATATGTGTGTGTCTGATGTTGTTGATGTTACATATAATCCAATTCTTTATATTTTTCTTGTATATCTAGTTGATGTGATTTTGTTTAAATATAAATTGACGGCGAGAGTATTGATTAGAATTATTTAATATTATTTTCTGCATCGGCTTTTGAGCAACATCAGAATAGAATTCTTTTATTTAAATTTTGTACAATATTTTCTTTAGATTTTATTGATACAGTCAACATATTTTATCATTAAGTGTAAACAAATTTTGTTTATCATCAAATCCAATTTTTTTTATTAAGACCTTGTTAATGTCAACTGCACATAAATGTACAGAGTTACAGCGCCCTAACATAATATACTGTATATAGTAACGACAAGTTCCAATTTTCACGTTAATTCAAATAATTATCCTTCGTTCCGAAAAATGTCATAAGTAGGTTAACATCACCTATAACACGTTGGTGTTGGATGAGTCATAATAAGGACGAAACAGTGCTGTACAGATCTCCCTACTGATGAATATGCTTCAGTAGTATATTTGAAAGGATTTTTTTTATTGTGAATTTTTATTTTCTAGTATTCTAGGTACGACGGTAATTTAGCCTTGCTGCTCTATATATACTGCCGCAGAATTGTTCTCCGATTCTTCAGAACTATCAAAAGCAATAAGGTGCCGTTTGCACAAGTCTGCGATTGTAGTACGCTGTGAGCATATATATATGTACAACGTGTATGACACCTCCGTCCATTGACTGCAGGTTAGAGGTAGCGATTATGATGTAGTTGTATTCGAAATATTCTGAAAGGTATAAAAATATTCACCATAGTTTTGAGCCGCTTTATATACTGTCGACAAAATGAGTCAATTAAATAGTCTATATCATATAAGTAATACTATATATAATTATACAGACTAAACAAATAATATTTCTCAGTTAATACATTATTATACAGTGTATATATATAGCCCTTTTTCTGCGTTTACATTTCTGCGATGTCCCTCCTGAATACCCTCAGAACCATATATGTCGTGTAAGAATAGTTAATATCAACCCCGACTCGTGAACATTTCATATTATTTGCAAATGATGATTTCAATTTTTAATTACCACAGACCTATTTCTAAAAGCATATAATACCGAGCATGTATAAATGTAATAAAAATGTCACAATACGAATTTTTGTAAATATTTGCATGCTGCGTTTTTCTTCAATATACAGCTAAAGTTAGTGAAGATATCATATTATCATATTTGAGAAATAATAAACACATTTGCCATGCGGATTCATGCCATATAAGACATTTATAATAAAACGCGGAACGAAAATGATCGTGTTAGCTTGATAAATACCTATTGTAATTATGGCTGTAACATGAATATTTTATACATATATTGCCCTAGTTTCTGATATTAATACCATTATATTAATAACCTGCAGATAAATATATAAACTGTTTATATAGTTTAGCTTTAAATTATAATTATATTGACAAATATACTAAAAATATTTTTGTATCTTTTAAAGATATATTATTATAATAATAAAATTATAATAAATAAAAATTTTAAAGGCAAAACAACTTTTATTTTATACTATTTTACAAATTTTAATATTATATTTTTATATTAAGTTGCAGCGGCTCTCGGTAAAAAAATAGTTTTTTAGTATTTCTGTGCGACAAATCCTCAATCGTTGATTCATTTGGTTCCTGAGCGTCAAGATATTGTGAGAGCTACCAGGAACTGTCGGTATAAGGTCGTTACTGCCAGGTACTATCGGTATAAGGTCGTTACTGCCAGGTACTATTGATATAAGGTCGTTACTGCCAGGTACCATTGATATAAGGTCGTTACTGCCAGGTACTATCGACATAAGGTCGTAACTGCCAGGTACTATCGGTATAAGGTCGTTACTGCCAGGTACTATCGGTATAAGGTCGTTACTGCCAGGTAAACGTAGTTGTGTTCGTAGTTGGGTCCGGGATACATTTAACAAGTTGAAGTGCTTTTTGACAGCATTTGACTGGGGGACTATTGGAGAGGAAGGCCAAAGAGGTGCACCATATTCCAAGAGACTCCTTAGGGCAGCGCAGTAAAATTTAATTATGTATATTGCCAAATCCGGAGGATAAAATTCAACGTTTCAAGATCGGCATTAAAACAAGTAACTAAGATAAACAAACAATGTTAATTTAAAGAATATATTTATTACTTAAAATTAGATATAATTCTTTTATTTGTTTATTACAGAATCATTAAAAATATCTACATATTTAGAAAAAAAGTTCGACTTTCTAAAATCTCATACATTAGTTTTTGTTCGTTACTTTTGATATTTTCAAATTTATATTGTTTAATTAAGCTACTTTTGCATTGACAACCTTGAAAAATAGTTTAAATTTCTTTCGGATTTCTTCTCCTTCTTTTCTGCCGGATTTAAGTTACAACTTTTCATTTCTGACATATTTTATATTGCATAGATTGTTTTATATCAATAGTTTTTAGTTTTTATGGAATTGATAATTTTAGTTTAGAGTCATAGGTAGTCAACTTTGTAATTTGAAAGTAATATATTTTTTGTAGGACAGAGAAAAAGTTACGAAACAAAATATTTTTGTCGTGTTAATAATTTACCTGAATATTAGAAGTATTATCTGTTTAGTAAATAAATGTTTTTAATATCATTAGGTCCGACATAAAATTACGGCCGACATTTAAAAACCAATAATAAGATATGCTACACTTTAGGACTTCGTTGGACAATCCCCGAGAACATTTAAGGTGCAAAACATGTCAAATAATTAATAATAGATACTTATAATGAAAAAAACAAAAACGACATAAAACTAATTTTAGAAACAGACATCTAAATGTCATAATACGAAGCTAACACAGAAAAAAGGATTATTTACACAATAAAAAGTTAATTAAGAGAAATAGGTGCAGGAATATCTATGGGGAATATGCGAGAACCATTTAGATCAGTCATTTTCGTTGGTGTCTGACTCAATGTGATCAAGAATAACATTTCAGTTGTCGTACTATAAAACATATAAATCACACGTCATTATTTGCAAAGATCGAAAATCTTTCGAAATATTTATTTATAATATACACATATAATAAAAATTTGCATACATCATAAATATATATGTATATATATACATTTTTTAAATATTTGAATCAAACATGAGTATACTATGTAGATTTATTAAATATATATTATTTTCAAATAAAACATATTTAATATAATGCAAAAATAAGCCTACACTTTTAATACAATCCGAAAACAATTATATAGTCATTGATTTAATTGTAAATATATATATTATTTCTATGTACTACTTTTTACTTGATATTACTTGACATCAAATATTGAATTTTATATTTTTGAAAATAAATTAATATTTTTATGTCAACCCTTTCGTCAATGCGAAATGATTTTATCATTTTATTTAATTATATGAAATGGTTATGGTGAGACGAGCAAAATAATTCACATAATTGCTTTTTACAACCAAGCAAACTATATTTTGCAACAAAAATTAAATACATGGTATGTTCGACATTCTGCAGAAAAACAGAAGACACCCTAAAATGCTATTTAAAAATTTATATATTTGTGATTCCATATAATAGATGAACATTTTCATTTAATCTCTGCGACATGAATGTTTTCAGGAGAAAACCTGTCGCTTCATTGACCAAAGCTAAATTTGGGTATATTCTAAGTTTTCAGGATTTACAAAGGTTTATCTTTCTTCCCAAAGAAGAGGGAACAGGTTTCCTCGAAATAAATTGTATGCGGCTATCATAAATTTTGTTATTGCGTGGATTAAAAGAATATGATTATATAAATAATATAATTGATTTAATTTTATTTTTTTATAACAAAATGACTTGTATATTTTAATATAAACAACACGTTGTAATAAATATTTCAGTATTTGCTGAAATAAATAATAATTCTGTCCAAAACGAACCAAATATTCGAAGGGGTGATAACCTAAAAGCTTTTGTGGACTTTTCGAGTTGTAAAGAAAAATAAAAGCCCAAGTTAGTAATTACATAGATAGCTTAATGCCTTGAAGACACAACAGCTATACGTATATTATAATAAAAATATTTATTTAGAATATTCTAGTTGCGTATATTAAAAAATGTTTATTATATTGGTAGCCCTACATGGTTTTACATTGTTTTATTTTTTTTCAAATAAAGCAATGTACTTCATTAATGATTATGCATGATTATGATCATAGTTACGTCCTTTCTATATATAGTTACGTCCCTGCTATATATAGTTACATCCCTGCTATATATATATGTAGTTACGTCCCTGCTATATATATAGTTACATCCCTGCTACATATATATGTAGTTACGTCCCTGCTATATATATAGTTACATCCCTGCTACATATATATGTAGTTACGTCCCTGCTAT
>JAUZND010001672.1:0-13342 GCA_034780555.1 Coelogynopora nodosa
AGGAGGAGGAGGAGGAGGAGGAGGAGGAGGAGGAGTTGATTGAGATGACTCTGATTTGTGTGACATTTATCGATTTGGTTTTAGATAATGAAGATTTTGTTACAGCCCCTCACACATCTAATATCGCAATTGGTGGTCAAATTCCGAGTTCATCTAGAAAAATAATGTTCGTTTTTTCAGAAGCAGCGGTTTCCTTAAACAAAAAAATATTTTGTAAAAGACTGTCACACATCTGATATCGTTATTGATGGTTAAATCCCGTGTTCATATCGACAAATAACGTCCACATTTTATTCAAGGTGGTAGTAATTGGACAATCTTGAGAGTCAACCATTTCGATATTTGTATAACGAAATACTTTTAAGCGCCTAACCATCGCGGTAGAGCAGCTGAGATTGTTCTTCCAACTCGACTACAGTGCAAGAATGATATACTAAACTTTAAAACATCTGGAAATACATTATTTATGTATTCTGCGCGTGCATGTATGCATTCTTATGAATTTAAACAGAGGTGAATAATATAGACATTTAATAAAAGTAGGATAATTTTGAATACAAATTCAACTGAACAGGAATTGTGTCTCCTGTTAATGCTCGTGACTTTATCTCGTTTGGGCGTCATAATCCAGGCATTTATCTAAATTTTTTTGAATGGAATGAGGAAAACGAGACCAGGTAAATCATCTTTGGAAACACTCGGGCAAGTTGATTAATATACTGGCTCTCAAGGATTCAGCTCATTATGTACAAGTAATAAATCTACTAATCGGTTACTTGGCAAGAGAAAGTTTAATTCAAACAGGTCTCACGCTAATAAATTTTGCGAACGCTGTCTGCAACCATTTACATATGAGAAACTACTTTATAATTATTGCACCTTGTGTTATTCAGACCAGTCGATCACACTTCTCACAGCAGAAACCACACAGATGGAGTTCACGATTTGTTATTATATCAACGACTACCATATATTGTACATGACGATATTGAGTGCACTTTTAATCAGAATAGTGTTGTTAATATTGAACATCAACGAGCAGGTTTTGGATGTTACTTGTACCACACCCTGATCATAAAGTTGCGCCATATCTAAGATATAGAAAATTTGGTAGAGAAAGTTGCATAATTGATGCTATAATGAAATTCTAGAACAGTGGGGTAAAGGCGTATACCAGCGGAATAAAGAAAATTCTTACGAAAAAGTATGCTGATCCGGATTTTATTCATGCACTGTTAGATACTCCTATCAATCGTCATGCTCAACTTTATAAAATTAAACATATGCTTTGATGTATGGCTCAATGTGTTAATAGAAAGGGAGAAAAAAAATTGCAAACAGCTCTCAGTCAGAAAGAAGGATTTTTACAACTGCTCCAAATTTTCTGTTCTATAATACCATTTGCAGCTAAGATACGTGCATACGTTACTGGTTGTACTATAGGATCGAGTTTGCTTTATGGAAAAATAAAAATGAGCAGTGCTTTACAATATTGTTGATTAATTTTTGTTACTGAAGAAAAATACTTAAGTTTCAACAATACAAATATATCTTCACTATTACAATCTCACATTAGACCAAATCAAAAAATATAATCTTAAGGCTGCACTAATACATAAAAAAATTGAAAAAAAATCGAACGACAAAAATGATGAAAATAAATGAAAGAATAAAAATACTGCAAACGATTATATCAATCACATTTCATCTTTTAGCAAGCCGTCGATTCTTAGAGCAATTTCAGTTCAATAATTATTCAGAGTAATAATAAAATGTTAGCATTTTTATTGACAAAGTATGAGAGAGCATTGACGACAAACATCGTATTAGTGGCACAATTATGTTAGATTTACTTCGTTATGCTACTAGTGGTACACAATAATAGTATTTATTCTGGTTGGATTGAGTGAATTAAAGACAAATTTGGAAACGAATTCTGTTCCTAGAATAATCCTAAGTACTGCTAAATTAAATAAACTTAGACTTGAGCCTCCAAAGCGTCAAAATATACCAGAACGTGAACAATCAATCAGTCCAACACTACAAGACGTCCCAGAGCTCGTACACCTAGAATACGATGGGAAGAAGGTAAATTTGAATAGTATTAATAATTATACTTATTAATTATCTATGAGTTAAATTATTTTTTCTGTTATTTCAGACAGTTTGTTTACTAGTAAATAGAAATGACTGCAATACAAAAGAATGGAAGTTATAAATATAATTTAAGTCAAATTTGACATAAAAACTAAAATGACATAATTAAAACAACCGTCTGTTGTTGTATTCCAGAAAACAACAAAACTGACGGTATACATATTAACCATTCAACTAATTACATCAATGCCTGCTGTCAAAAAGCAAAATCTGTCAGAGAAAAACTGGAAACTACTAGAACGCCTTTATCACTACACACAGTCAACATGTTCTTACGGAAGTGTCAAAGCGCTGAGCACTGAATGGAAACGACATCCGCAATAAGTGAACAAATGGTCACAGAGTCAATACACTTACACCCTGCACTGACGAGTCTTGTAAAAATTCCAGAGAAGGAAATACATGACGCGAGGGATGGACATTCAAAACCAGACTGATTTGGTAGAAATGCAAAATTTTTGTATGTACATGAAAATAAAGGATAACGATACATCTTGACATAGATTGATTTATTTTAAAGATATACAAGGGCAGAACTATTAAAGATAAATCAACTGAAAATACATCAAAACTACTGAGGAAAATATACACACAGAGTAAAAGAATTCCAAAACTCAAACAAACCGATGAGGGTGAATAGTTAAAAATATTCTAGAATGTGAATATCTCAAATCTATTAGGGTGGAAAAATTTCAGTGTAGCCAGACCAATGAAGGTAGCTCACATTAAACACTTTAATCGAATACTGAAGGAGCATATAATATGGTGAGTGTTTAAAAACAAGGTTTGTACAAGTGGTTGGACATCCATCGAAAACTTGTTTAAACTCACCACATCGTTGCCTAAAAAAGTATGACACCTAGTGATGTTACTAATGAAAACGAAACTGATGTTTGGCTGCCCATCTATGGAGGAAAATAGAAGAAGATGCACAAATCCAAATTTAAGATTGGTGATCGAATTAAAGTGTCCAAAGCAAAACAAGTATTCGATAAAGATATCTACCAAATTGTACCGGGAAATGATTCTTTGTAAACTTAATTAATACAAAGTTTTCACCACTAATTTATGATCACAAAAATAAAATTATAAGACGAAAGTTTTATGAACAAGAATTTAAGTTGGTTATAAACAAAGACGACACATATAGGACGGAGAAAATTATTCTAATCGTGGTACTTTTTCCCAACTCAGTCGAAAGCGAAATAGTCCTGAACCAGTTTGAGCCATGCGGTGCCCTGTACATTTCAAGTTGGTCGAACAGTAAGGGGTACATCCGAGTTAACGTTGAGTGCCTTGTTTACTTTATTCTCAATTTTCAATCGCTAGCTGTACATTTTTAGCCACCCACTTGTTGAACTGCTTGCCCATTATTGATGAGCGAATATACATATATTGTCGGTTCCCGTCTAGACAAATTTACTGTCCAGACAAATTGACAACACTGACGAGTACAATTTTTTGGTTTCGTCCATGCCAGTCTTCACAACCTGACCAACTTTGATACTGACATCCCCTAACTGTTGTGTGATATCAGCATAGTTAATTATGAGCTTTGCCATTTGGTAAAATAAAATAGTGAATTAGTAGATGAGGACGAGAGCGTAAAAATACGACCGTTCACGATAGAAGCTGGAAATTGAATGAATTTTAACTGCAACAGCGTCTCATTATACTATTTCCGAATGAAAATGAGGGGGGTCTCTAAATTTGTGACGAAGTGTGACGAAGTGTGACAAGGGGAAAGTGAGGGTCAAAAAGCCTCTAAAAGAGAATGATGTAATTATAAAACAGCCCCTAACCTGATGAAAATAGATCAACATTAGGAATACTTTACTAATTCAGCTTTTGTATGAATCAATTTTCATGTTACCGCCGGCGTCAATATTGTTTAATGTAGATTATCGCTGGGTTTGCTTTTATCAGACATTTATTATCTGGTTATGGGACTAAGCATTTTTGATTGTATTGATAACTGAGTATATAATTCTTGTTTTCAACTATTAGCATCATAGGGTTCATTCATCGTATACCTAGTCGATATGTTGTACGGTTGTAAAATCATTTTCATTTGAGCCCAACCGATTTATGGTGAATTAGTTTAGATGGCTTCTTTAACGCTGCTTTGCAAAATTATTTCTTTTCATTTTATTCGTGAAAAATTTATTAAACGAACGATTTCACTCACACAATCCGCTTGAAAAGTGGAGGTAAACAAATTGCCTTTCGCGTATCATAATAAACTAGTTTCGTTTTTCAAATAGGTTGGGGTTTTTAAGGTAGATATTACATTTTGTGAATGAGGAAAAAAATACACGTTTTATAGGCGAATTACACTACAATTTAAGTTATACATACAATAATTAAAACATCCATTCAACCAGTGAGGGATACCGATTATGATGTTGAAGTAAGTTTTTATCCCACTTCACAGGCTATGGACAAAATCAGATGCCGATTCCACAAAAACCGATGCTTATGCCAATTACTATTAAGTAAAACCTGATTTCGATGTCAAAAAAACCGATGCCTATTTCAGTGTTCCGCAAACTTTTGACCTTTAGAGGCCAATTTAATTGTCTATATTGGTTCAAAGGCCACAGTCGTGATAATTATTCGTTTTTAAAAAACAAATTTAAATATTAGTTAATTAATTAATTATTATTTACCACTTTTTACGTATTTTTACTCTAGTTCAAAAGGCCACCAAAATTTTGCAAAAGGGCACTGGTGGTCTTCAAAACCGAATTTGCGGAATACTTCCTATATGATAAGAGAATTCCGATGCTGATACAAAATACCTCAGACAAAATACGATGCCGATTCCAAAAAATAAAATGCCGATGGCAATAAATATATAATTTAATTGATTTTACGTTGTTGTTATACTTCTGGCAGCCGTCAAAATAAGACATAGTGTGGCTTTTCATTTGGACGAATTTGACTTCTCTACTGTAAATGGTTTGGTGAAGATATAACAGTAGGTAACCATAATGATTGTAGTGCACAATATTCTTGAAGACAGAGGTAAGAAATTTCGATTTTTCAGGAAACATTTGACGATACAGGTGACTGATTTGGTGACTGATAGCTCGAATTCTTAAACATGACCAGATACTTGGTATTCAATGATCGAGGACGTGTCTCCTTTCCCGTCAGAAAGATTTTGAGTAATATTAGTGGTATAGAAGTGTTTCCCCTACTCCATTAATTCATCAAGTACAACACAATCATGTGGTTTTAAAATATCAAACGACTCAGGCGGGCCAATTTCATATACTTTGATAAAGCTGAAAAGATCTTGGCGGCTTATAGTCTGTTCCTGTAAACGAATGAATATAGTCTGAAGTGGCTAATTGAATAGGGGATGACGAGATCGTAGTAAATTACCCTCAAATGTAGCCTTTCCTGACATTCATTGTTCGGCAACAGTCATTCTAGCATTATGCATGAGTTAGATATTCATGTTTGTTTTTACTACGAGTTCATGTATACTGTATATTAGTCGAGAATTATCTTATTGTTTATATAGTTATAAGTCTATAAACATGTTACAAAATTTCTATCAAATTTATCTAATCATTTTGACAGTATGGATCCATCAGAATTTATTAATTACATACAACAAGCATTTGATTGACCGCGATGATGAGGAGAAGGAGAAGGAAAATTATATTACAAGAAAAACGAAGCGTAGATATAATCATCAATATGTCGAGAGTGTAGTGCCTGAAGAGAAAGAGTGTGGAAAGGCGTCTTAAGAGGAAGGAGAGTCCTCCTCCAACAAATATGATATTGATTTTGGTGGTGATAATAAGAAACGATATGTCGATAGTAAAAACAAAAAGCATTTCTATGACCCGAGTAAGAGTTCCAGTCTATCCAATTCCTTCCTCGTTGGACATATTCTACTGGAATATATTTGGGAAGATGTAGCGTCATTTTTTAAAATGTTTACCAAAGAAAAAACTATTGCGAATAATTTATAAAACAATGGGAAATATATTACGCTCAAATATTAACACCATGCTATCTTAACACTCCGTTTTGGAAAAAGTAATAATAAAAAAGTTTGTACATATTTCGAGATCAAGTTAGACAGCAAGTTGGACAGTAGGAATGAGCTAGGCAAGTTGGAGAATGCTATATCAACATTACTGAAACCCAGAGCAATAAAACTGATGATGAGCAGCTTACTTTCCTACTCTGTCGCTTTTGAAATAATATTAATAAATAACATTATATCTCATTCCACGTGTACTTCAGGATTATAATTTAGGGAACATATTTTCGAATTTTATAAATTTAAGAAGTTTAGGGATTCAAGAGTTTAGAGATTAAAAAGTTTAAGAGTTTAGGGATTTAGAATTTTAGGAATTTAGGAGTTTAGAGATTTAGAAGTTAAGGGATTTACGATATTAGGGATTTAGGAGTTTATAAATTGAGGATTTTAGGGATTTAGGAGTTTATGGATTTTAGAGATCTTACGTTTTTTTAGAGTTTAAGAGTTTAAGGATTTAGGAGTTTAGAGATTCTATTGTATTAAACTTTAAGAGTTTAAACAAAATGTGGTAGTAAACTTTAGGAATTTAGGAATTTTATTATATTAAACTTTATAATTTAAGGAGTTTATGGTATTAAACTTTAAGAGTTTAGGGATTTTAGGATATTTAACTTCAGGAGTATAAGGCATTAAAGTTCACATTTTGAATAATTACTGATTAAAATATCTAAGAATAATTTCGTGCATATTACAATTTTAAAGGTATTTATAAAACAGAACATACAAAAAAAAACTTTAGTTTTGAAATTTCGAAAACGGAAAAATGTGTTATAATTAAAAATTTTAAAACATAGAAAAAAACCACACAAAACCTATTCGATTAAATTACCCTCACAAAAGCATCTGCTTTCAATATGCGCACAGCAGTACTGCTACTTCGAAGTAAATGACAAAAAACCATAGTTTATTATTTCTAATAAAACAAATTTAAATGACATTTTTGTTAACCGTGATATCCTTGATTTAACTTTTTGATAGATTTATTGACGACAATATTGTATTGTATTAAACTTTATTCTTGGCAATTGTGTAAATTTCAATATTATTAATTTTATGTTTTAAATTAATTGAATAATATATGTAAAAATTCAAATTCTATTATTAATTTTTAAATCCTATTTTTCAATATAGCGCCGTTATTTACTACATTATTGCACGATTTTGAAACTATAAAATTTAAGAATAACGTTAGGTACAACAGCAAGCATCAATAATTCGGTCATCGATGCATATTTTTGAGGGCTTATAAATAAGTATTGCTACCATTGAGTAAAGATATCCTTACTCTATGATTGCTACATTGTATTTAATACATTTAAGTTACAATGTAGTAAATTAAACGTTTTTTTACGCGCCCTCAAATGTTCGGCATTGTTGCATAGCTGTACTACATATACTGCTATTGTAGTGAACTTTAATTAATAATATAACATCTTTTACGCGTTTTATCTACTTTTATATCACGCTAATTTAAATATTATGCCACTCCATGGCGTAATATTTCATTATGCCAATGTCTTTAAATATAATTTTAATTATTATACCACTGCCAATATGTCACCAAATTTCACAACTCAAATACGTAAACAGTTATACACAGTGTATATAAATCAAGTTCATATACAAGCCTACTTTTTCAGTCCATCAATTCGTCTTTGAAAGTCGACGAAATATCCGTTGACATTGCTATTTAGTGATGCAAACTAACTTGGATTATGACTAAAACGCATAGATCAATATTTAAAAGATTAAATCAGTTGCTTGAATTCAAATTCATTAAGCAATAATCGTTAAATTATAATTTAAAATATTATATCAATTGCTTTCATTATAATATATATATTACTGTATCACTACTGAAATAGGCATAGAGTACTCTATGGAAATAGGCTAAGATTGTGCCGATACAAGTTCGATTCAAATAGATAAAAAGCGTAAAGTATTTATGCGAACTCAAATGGCGTAAATTATACAGGGGCGGATCTAGGAATTTTGAAATTTTTTTTAGAAAAGGGCAATTTTTTAAAAAAAATTGTGATTTTTTGGTATTATCCTTATTTAACATATTTTAAAATTGTATTAAAATATTTTTTAAATGTAAAATTCCTATGTAAGTAACACTTGTACTTACTACCTAATGATCTACTTAAGTTCTAAAATATTAAACAAACATATAGGTATAGAATAAACATATTTATTAATATGTACCTACAAAATAAATATTTAAAACTTAATTGTAATTAATAGTAAAATGTAGGTATAGGTATAAGGTATAGCTACATGTTCAACCATTTAGTTGTATTACGTATCATACAGTCCAGCAGTTCAATAAAAATTGTCCTCCTAAAATACACTTCCGAGTTATTATCGCTAGGCGTATTGTTTCGCATGGTTTGTCTGAAACATATTCTGGGCAGCGATAGGTCTTCTCCACCAGCCATGTCCTCTATTTTTTTGTAGAGCTTGACAAATATGTTCTCTACATAATTTCGCACTTCTTTTATGGTATTTGTTAAATTGATAACGTTTTCATAGGCTTCGAGGACATCCATACTTGACCCTTGTAAGAGCTTACTTAAACAATAAGAGTATCCAAATAAATAATGTACAGATACAAAGGCTGCAATAAATTGGGTGTCTTGCAATTTAGTAAGTAGACCAACTGCCTCTGAACGTGTAACAACATCCCATGCTTTCTTTGATTAATTGATGATATTTGACAGCGTGTCCAAGACTATAGGGTACATCATTCTGAATGTGTCAAGGGGGGTAGTGTGTTTTTCAACCCACCGAGTCTGGAAAAATGCTCAAAGTTTCTCCTTGGTTACTGGATGAGCAGCCCCCGCGTTGTGATTTTATACCGCCATGCGAAGCTTTTCCTGACGTTTGGGATAACAGAACCAATCCCCAACCTTTTTTAAATGCTTCAACATTATGTTTACAGTGGGCGGTGCTGTGTTTGATTATGATAAAACAAGATTGAGGTCATGACGAGCACAATGAATAGTATGGCGCATTGTTCCCGGGAATTGAATTGAATATAGCAGCCAAACCAAGATTTTGTCCCGCAATATTGCCAGCGCCGTCATAATTTTGAGACATACTGCATTTTGGATTTAGATCGTGTTTGGCCAGCACACCTAGTAATGATCATTACACGAGCATTATCTTTGAGGTATCTCTAGACAATATCAAACTGTTCTTGATTTGAAATGTCTGTAACCTCATCTGCCATTACAGAGTATGGTAAGAACCAAACATCCCCTGGATCCGCCACTGTAAATACGACACCCGAACGCAATTTTGAACACTCGGGCTTTTCCCTCGTGATAAAAAACCTGTTCTCGTGTCGTAATGTTTACGCCATTTTCGTTGCATAATGTACTATTCGTTTCATAGGTTATGCAATAATCAATGACATCAATTTTAAAATTTATTCGTTTCTGTGAGTTTAACGTATGAATATAAAAAAAGTCATTGATGAAACCGTTGATGGAATATATTTATGCTAAAGTTTTTATTTATTGCTTTTAATCAAGTTAAGTACAATAATTATAAATAACATTTTCATTAAAGCTTTCATACTATCTACGAATATTAAATTAAATATGGATAATGTTTTTAAAGCGCATCGTAAACTAAAATCAGCAGTTTTTATTGAACTACTTGAAAATATCAGAGAAGAAAGTAATGAAGAAAATCGTTTGAAGACATGGCAGGAAATCTTGAATCTTCTGAGATTTGGAAATGCTTTTGATATTTCTAGAACTATATTCAACACTATTTTTATGCTTATTCTCGATAAAAGCAGTGAAGTCACTCGACCAATGCGTGAAATAACCTTCAAAGTGGCTTATATTTTATTACTTTGCACAGAAAAATTTGTTCATGATATTGTTTTTGCTCACCAAAACAGTCTATTCCGTGTGCTTCTTTATGGATTCATTGATCCAATATTATCATTACGTGTAGCTTCGGAACATTGCCTGATGCAAGTTTTGAGACATGTCTTGACTTGCGAAGAAGCCTTTGATTTGGTCAATAATCATTTTTTAAAGGTAACTAAATTGTTTAATGCAAATTGCTTCTAATGTATTATTTTATGAAATAAATAAATATATATTTAGACTAACATATAAATAAAATTTTTCAGTAAAAGTAATAACCGTAAAAGATTAATTCGTTCTTTCCAAATTATTCATAATATTCATAAGATTCTTCATAATGAATCAAAGGAATCATACATATTCTAAACATTATTTACTATGTATTTGATATTTAACTGCAGCAGGTTGTACTGTTTTTATAATTTAAAATGAATATAATGAATTACTTCATTTGAATTATATATATATATAAATAACGGATGTAATTATATATATTGGTACAGAATGTATAGCATATGAGAGGCTATTTAAATTTGGTATTCCTAAGAGTAGTATTAAAGTACAGTTGCTGATAAATGAAACAATGAAGCTACACAAATGAAAGGTAAGGTGTAAATGTTCGAATGAAATTTATCTGTTCTGTGAAAGTTGCGTTGTAATCTATTAATGAAAAATATGATAATTGGATTCGGCTGAGAAAGTTATGTACAGATCGTTTAGGAGATATTTATCATTATATCATAGGTGATACAGTTGAAATACCTAAAAGCAATACACATATTCTTTAGTACCAATCGAGGATAATTATATTGTATTTTAAATGAGATGGATCATGGAAAAGAGATGAAAAATAATTTTAACATCGTGTGAGTATTTAGTGATAGAAGTTAAATTAATGTAAATTAGAGTAAAAATTATAAACTATGGGGTTAATACAAATATACCGTTGTAAATATGAATGTGTGTTAATGTTCAATACAAAGCTATAATTAATAATTCGATGAAAAATATATAATATATTTAAAACAATGTTAGGTTTTTCTTTTAAAAACACTTTTTTTCATCGTCTTATATTCTGTTAGATAGTTAATTTGTTTAATACAAATTTTCCTAGAGTTATATTGTATTGATTATTAATCCTCATTTTCATCCTAAATTTTAAGAATAATTTAGTTTACTGTCAATTATACTGCGTAGTACTGTTAACGTTAATATTTAAAATATTTAAAATATTTAAAATATTTACTATATTTGACAAAAACATTAATAACACCGTGTGAGTAGGATACTACAGAATATCTGTACTTACACAGGAGTGAGGACTGGACAATTACAGAAAGATACAGAAAACAGCTTCGTAATAAATTCATAACATGTATAATAATGCAATACATTAACATGGATGAGATCCGTTTGCGACGTACGTAGTATGTGTAGAAAATCCCTGTATATGAATCATTATTGTAATTACAATTTTGATAATATACAAATACGATTTTGTATATTTATTTTTATATTAGCTTACTTAATTTTATTTTAACTTGTTTAATTATAATTTTTATAAATTTACAGTCCTAGAATTTTAATTATTCCAAAAAGTTAATTTAATAAAATATATTTGACACTTTATGAACAATAATGTATTTACATTATTTTGTATTAATTGATTTTATTCTATTTATTTTAGTTCTATTTATTTTAGTTCTATTTAATTTAGTTCTATTAAGTCATATTATATTTTAAAGATTTATTACTTGATTACAAATTAAATGAAATGAAATACATTAACAATTATATTAAAAAACTATATTTTAGATTTTATATTACAATTGTCTATATTTTAGTGCTCAGACATAGAAAATCCAGATGTTTACAAAATGTTCATGTGGACATTTGATCGCGTTAAACGAAGCCATATTGATGTAGCGATGCAAAAAACGTTTCTCCATGCTTTCGAACTTAAAATTACATCAGCGACACCACTGGGCCGCCGACGTCTGATGATGATAATGAACACGATGGTTGCCAAAACAGGGGAGCACTTCTTAACAATTGTTGAACAAATGCTTGTTCGGCTAACTGAGCCGGCTGTCAGCTCTAAATTGCGAACTGAAAAAAAAGTTGAAGGTTATAGTGCGGGGTTCAGATAAATTATAGTAAAAAAGATTAATTTTAATACTCTTTATCAAATATAAGCTATCAACTAACATTTTATCCAAATGTTCAGAAAGATTGATAAATAATTCAGAAGAGTTAGAAGTTAATCAAGTAAGAAGCAAAGGCCACATACTCAAAATAGGTAAATAACGAGAAATTACGATGTTAAAATTATTGTGTATAAAAGTAATGCACATTCCTTATCTATAATACATTAGTAATATCTATATATAAATATTTTAGAATAATTAAACTATTTATATGTTAATCTGTAGCAAAATGATACATATCTTTCAACTTTTATAAAATATACACCAATACATTTACACCAAAAAGCTTATTTTATTTCATTTAAATGAAAATACATGAACATCTAGTGTATTATGTACTCTTTAAGAGTTTTATTTATTACTTGATTATTTCTTTCGTTTTTTCGTCATTAGATTGCAATGGACGATAACGGAAATATGCCGTTTTGTATTGTACACAAAATTTTTCGATCTAATCATTTTATTAATATAAATCTATTTTTACTAATTATTAAAATGTTATGTATATATATTACTTACAATAATTTGGAATGAATAACGTAGTTCAGGAAGGTTAAATTTAAAAAAAGAAGAAGCTTGATTGATATATATATTAAATATGACATTGATACCTATATTTTGTATTTTTTAAGTAATTCAGTTCTTTTATTTATATTGTATACCCTTTCAATATCTGTTTAACAATTTGTCAATTTGGTCCAACTCTAACAATATGATATTTGATTTCAAATATGTGCACTGAATATCACGCGTTTCTTTATCTGTTTTGTATAATTAACAATGTCAATTCAGAGTGTACTTTGAGCGAGCCTGGAATCAGCGTCACCCCAAAAGGTTACGGACAACGATTTCTATTGTTGTCAACTTTTGTAATAATAAACAGAGTGGAATAATCAGGTAAAACCTCAACTGCAAAACATGATTGAAGACTAGGCTTATAGTATAGTCAATTCAATTCAAGTTTAGGTGACATCTCCTGCGAAGAAGGTCGGCTGTCATGGTTCTCCATCGTTCTCTGTTCTGCGCCA
>JAUZND010001673.1:0-13341 GCA_034780555.1 Coelogynopora nodosa
CTCTGTAGCATTTGATTGGAGCAGCTTGTAGCATTTGATTGGAGCAGCTTCTCTGTAGCATTTGATTGGAGCAGCTTCTCTGTAGAATTTGATTGGAGCAGCTTCTCTGTAGCATTTGATTGGAGCAGCTTCTCTGTAGCAATTGATTGGAGCAGCTTCTATGTAGCAATTGGAATGACTACATTTTGCATATGAAAATGGCTTTATTTTTTGATCGTCTTGTCACAAGTAGTACCATTGATTTGATGAATGAATTGATTCATGTTACATCAATTATTTGGTACCCCCCCCCCTCGCCACGCAGGTTCCCTGGCGTCTGCGAACACCAACATCCAACGAGCGGGTCAACCTGGACAACTATATCGACCGGGAGACTAAGCGGCGCGCCTTCGTGATTAAACGCTGGAACTTCCGCGAACAGGAGAAGATTGAGAAGGAGGTGGAAGCCAAGCGGAAGGCTGGTATCGCACCGCAGGTCACCCTCACTGAGGACGAGATTGTGCAGAGGATGAAGGTTAGTGCTCCTCCCCATCTCTCGTTCGTTAAGTAGTTGCATTTTAGTGAAGCTTTTAATATACCTTGATTCTCTCCACTGATAATCCTGAACCCACTTCTTCAATGCAGATGGAGTATGACCAGTTTTTGGAGGAGGAGCAAGCTTTCCTGCGCGAACTTGGTCTCAAAGATGACGACGATGATGAAGAAACACCCAAACCTGAATAGAGTGTCTACTGTAGCCCCTTCACCGCCCCCTACCGCACCCCTACTGCACCCCTACCGCCCCCTTACCGGCCCCTTACCGCCCCCCTAACCTTCCCCTCTTCTCCCCTCCCTTATACTGAGCTTGGACGTCTCTCAACTTTGCCTATAACACATATTATTGTAATTCTTATATATGAATAAATTCTTGCTATTGACATATATGTATATATATATACGCACATACCGTCTTCAAATGGTCCCTTGATTGCTCTTTACAGAAGAGTACATTTATCATTCCATTTGTGACATTGAAAATTTACTGGGCACCGTGCGTCGATCTATTAAATAAAAAGAAAGAAAATAATATCTAGCGTTGGTTTTCTAATTATGTTTAGAGCTACGATAACATAGCGAACTTAAAATGTGTTTAATTTACCACATAATTATATTAAAAATCATTCTCAATATTAGAAAACTTCAGTGACATAAATTATGGTGAATATATTTATAACATAGATTGTCTTGGTAGAAGCAGTTGTTCTTTATTAACCATTTCTCGGTAGACATGTCTTGAGGCTTTTCTGTGAGGTAATGTGGAGCTGTGTTACTCTCGCTATACCGCTAAAATGTAGCATACTTAACTTTTAACGTTAGGTAGTTTGATTAGAGTTTGTATCTCACAATTATTACACTATATCTGGATAATTATTTTAATTAAATTAATTGTTTGATGAATTTTATTCAGAATGCACAGGTCTCCACATAAAATGTTAATGTATTTAATCAAGGATAGAGGAACAAAAGATAATAGCAACGATAGAGGAACAAATGATAATAGCAAAGATAGAGGAACAAAAGATAATAGCAAAGATAGAGGAACACATGATAATAGCAAAGATAGAGGAACAAAAGATAATAGCAAAGATAGAGGAACACATGATAATAGCAAAGATAGAGAAACAACTGATAATAGCAAAGATAGAGGAACACATGATAATAGCAAAGATAGAGAAACAAATGATAATAGCAAAGATAGAGGAACACATGATAATAGCAAAGATAGAGGAACACATGATAATAGCAAAGATAGAGGGACAAATGATAATAGCAAAGATAGAGGAACAAATGATAATAGCAAAGATAGAGGAACACATGATAATAGCAAAGATAGAGGAACAAATGATAATAGCAAAGATAGAGGAACAAATGATAATATTAAAGACATAAAATACGTTCAATATCTTTTTATATAAGTAACAATAATTTTCACTAGCTGCATAACTACGACAAGTATTACTGCAAAACGATGTTTTAGCTTTACTAGAAGAAGCGTTTTAAGATGCTTATATTTAGCAGGAGTGGAGACTGAGGTTAACTAATGACTTTTCGCATTTAAAAACAATACATATAGTATTTATTTAATACACTTTTCTATAGTTTTAATTATAAACTTTCTAATTTATCGACAATGTTTTACTTATTATAACGAATGAGATAGCTGACAGACAAGTTTCATTTTAGTTAGTAGTGTATGAAGAGTCGATTGAGCACACTTATAAATAGATCATGACTCATGATTATACATAAATCTTAATGATAATTATATTTATACTCCATAATACCCCCATAATATCCCCACGCTACCCTTCATCATACTCCTCAAATATATTATTTTTAATTTAACATCTTTTTCATCTCCCCCATTTTTTATTTTTTTGTATTTTAATTTTTTACCCTTCCCCACAATATCTTTTTAAATTTTTTACTTTAAAATACCCTTCCCCCTCCTTATTTTCTTATCAGGAAATGTATAAATAGAGAGGACTTCATTGTTCAAATTCATTTTGCTTCTTACTCTTGACACGAACGGTCGTATTTACAATCGATCTTTGCGGATTTTATTTTGTTATAAATAGACCAGTGTACGCTAATGAATTCAGTCTGCTTCATACTCTCGACGGTGCTTGCATTAACTTGTGTTATTATTTTACAATTTTATACAACCAACATCTATATTTAAAATTGTTTTCGGTGCATCAAACGTCGAGGAAACTTTAAAAAAAGTTACTATAGGAAATGCACAACCATTTTCTACATGAACCAGCAAGAAGACTCAAGCATAGGAATTTTCGTTTCACACCCTCCTGCACCTCTTTTCAAAGTCTCTAAAATAAATCCAAAGTTTAAAATATTTAAAAAAAAACAAGTATGTACTTAAATAAACTTGGTTTATTAATAGAATTGTTTTATATTCATTTACAATTAAGGCAAGTTAAAAATATATTGTATAAATAAATACTTAAACAGATTCATATATTGGAATAGTCAAAATGTAATGTATATATTTTTGTATAACACTAGTTAAAGTCATTACAGCAATATAAGTGCAACGTATACATGCAAGAATAAGTAATAAAATGTATGTACATAAAGAATACGATAATCAAAAAGTCTTAGAATTAAACATGTATATAATAATTATCTTTCTTACATGCACAGAGCAAACGTTTTCTGTATTTTTAAATTCGATGGACCACAATCATCATCATCATCGATATTTTTTTTGCTTGTGTTTGTTGGTCCACATAAAATACTGTCTCAATTTCGAAGAGTGTTATGATCTTTGCCTCTTTGTATCTAATTTGATAGAGTTCGAACAATACGCAAAATTTGTAGCCCTAGTTTATGTGATCACCACAGTAGAGGCTAGTGGCACGTATACTTAATTGATACAACTTAACAGTTGATTTAATATGTACTTATAAGATTTTGTAAGTATTGAATGTACGTAAAGTCCCTTATTAAGTGTTGTAAGTTCCGATTCATTGGGTGGTTCTATTTTGCACCCGCAAAACCATTTATCATTACAACTATTTTCTATTGGTCTATTGACTATTTTGGAATATTTTTGTGTAAAAATTGTTATTATGATTATTGATAATGATGTAGTCTATACTGCAAAATATATAGAAATTATTGTTACTACTCTTTACTGAGCCTTAGGCAATTCTGTTTAAAGTATTTAAATTTTTTAAATTACTATTCTATTACATTTAAAATATATACTGTTCAATTTTTTTGGTAAGTTTGTTCGGTCCGAAATAAATAAAATTAAACAGCGGAATATTTTAATTTATTTTATTTTAAAATAGATTATTCAATTCCGGGACTAATGTAAAATTTTATTAATACAATTTATAATTTAACTCTTATAATATTTACAATTATACAATTAAATATTTAGTCATGAAACTAACTAAAACTAGATAAACAATTTTCCATGTAATAATTTATTTGCAATGTTTTACATTAAGATATTTCTAAATAAAAACTCCTGTATATTCATACACTTAAAAGTATTAGGGTGTTACGGCAAAGATTACAAAGTTATTTCTTTTTAAATATTTACTTGTTTAGTCTACCTTAGCAGTTGCTAATTATCTAATACATATTTTATAATATGTGTAAGTTACAAATATTTTTGTTAACCCATAATAGATTACAATATAACATCATTTACTTTTATGAATAATATGAAATAAGCAATTCCTTATATAAATATTATTTTATGCAATTAATATGTTATGTATTTATTAGGTACCATTTATTATGTTACTATCAAATTTTTAAATAAAACTCTCCTTTGCTTTTTGTGTATCTTTTTGTAAGTTTTCTTTGTTATATAGTTATCCTTTCTTTTGTCGATTTATATTTTACTATTTCTTTTTTATCACTTTTGTTTCTGTCTGGTGAGCTAAGTTTGCCTGATGGCACATGGTTCTGTTAGGGGTAGCTACAAGTTAGAGACCTAACAAAGTTTGGGATGTAAAGAAATTGGTTAACCATAAACCAATAAACATTCTTATAATTATAATTTTGTATAACATATTTTTAATGTTGTTATAAATCATCAGCTCAAAAGTCAAATGCATTCTTAAGGCCAAGGGGGGTGGCATAACGTAATAAAATAGGGCTGTTTGTTATGGCATAATGGAGCATAATAATGAGGTGGGTGTGTCTGATGTATTGTTAAATTTAGTGTAATGTGTTATATGAATATATGTACCAATTTGGTCAATTTGCAAATTATTCAAGATTCAGCTTGCACATATTATATAAATTGCACAAGATATAACTTATTCATTTTATCAATTTGTAGTTTTCACAACCATTTATAAATTGCATTTTGCATTTAGCAAATATAAAATATATTTTATAATTTTAAACAATCTATAAGTATAAATATAACTATGTAATATATCAATAAAATTTTTGAATTAAATATTCAACATCATTTACTACTAAAATTAAAATTTTATAATACCATAATAGATGGTTAATAAATAGTTCCAGATTCTTGCTCATCTTGCGCATTTGATCAATTTAAAGATTTTGTAACCATTGCCATTAATCATTAAAACTTTATTATAATTATTGAATATAGTTAGGTAATTTATTATTTACAAAGATTATGAACTATTTATTATATTTTCTGTTATGATTTATTACTAAAATTTCAAAACCATTTACCAAATGTGCAAGTAATTAACCTGCTCAATTTGTAGATAGCACAAGTAAATTACTTGCACAGTTAGTAAATAGTTTTGAAATAACAAAGTTTAGTGATAAATCTTAAAGTAAAATGTAATAATTAGTTCACATCTTTATATATGATAAATTACCTGACTTTATTTAATGATTAAAATAAATTGTATTCAATGATTATATTAGATTTTATATGATCAATGGTTATGAAATCTTCAAATTGATCAAATTGATGATGTGATGCACTATTTATAAATTGCATTTAAGTAAATTACTTATGCAGTTTGTAAATTTTAGTCATAAATCATAAGTTATAATGTAATAATTAATACATAAACTTTAATTGATAGATTACCTAATATTATTTAATCATGATATGTTATACAATTTTTTTTCAACTTGATGAAACAAGTAAAACTATGTGAACTTGCACTATTTATAGGTCATAAACATAAATTAATTGTACAGTTAGAAAATTGTGAAATCTTTAAATTGATCAAACATGTAAGATGAGCAAGAATCTGGAACTATTTATTAATCGCCTATTATAGTCTTATAAAATTTAAATTTTTGAAATAAATTGCAAGCAAATGTTGAATATTTGATTCAAAATATTTTATTGATATGTTACATAGTTATATTTATAGATTGTTTAAAATTATAAAATATATTTATATTTTACCAAATGTGCAGCAAGAAATTTATAAATGCTTATGCAAACTACAAATTGATCATATGCACAAATTGATCAAATGTGCACAACATATATAGACATACAATGTAAGTACATACCGAAAAACTAGCATTTATGAAATACTCTGAAATTCTTAATAAAATTTAGTTTTAACTTGTATAACTTTATTTTAAAACAGTCCAGTATTTTTACAAGTTTACCTAAATATGCTCATTAATAAATTTAAATAAATTCATTAATAAATATACTTCCCTCATCAAATAATGCCATATAAAGTTCCATTATATGGAGGCATCTTTTTTTACTTGGATAAGACAATTTTCTTTTGTACCTCCTATAATGGCTGTTGATTATGCCATACTTAGTGTGGCATAATTAGGGAATTATAATATTCAATATTTTATTATACACTATTCTATAAAAACTGATATTCCTAGTTTGTTTATTAATGATTTATTATAGTTACATTGAAGTCTAAGATAATTTCAGACACACTGTATTTTTATTTCCTTTAAACAAATAATGGGTTAAAAGTTTAACAATATAATCATTCTGTTGCTTATTATAATGAATGGTCCATAACTGTGCCATGTTTGTTATCATTTTATTTGATGGTTTTTAATAAGCTGGAATAGCTATTGTTTAAACATTTATGACATCACTAGTCATCAATATTAACATTTCCTGGCAGAATGCTTGGAGTGGAATTTGTTTGTTATATATTTTTGAATAGAGAATAAATAGATTATTTTTTTTATACTACTACTAAATAGCATAGGTAGTAACATATGTGTCAGTGAATTTTTTTGATACATATATATAACTGTAGCATATATTATGTAATTCAAATTTCAAAAACCACAACAATTAATAAAAGTGGATATATGTACAAAAGCAATAATTTATATAATAATACATTACAAATTCCATATATAGATAATGTGTAATCATAAGCTAATCGAGGCAATCCACTTTTTTAAAGCTCTTTTAAACCGAATGCATTAGATGAGTGGGATTGAATATTACTGTCATAAATAGTTTAAATGAGCTGAAATGGGAATTTGTACTATATTTAAAAAAATTATTTTGAAGCCACAATGGGTTTTGTGGATTTTAGATTTTTTTAGATTTTCATTTGTTAAAAACCAACCAAAAATATAATCCTAAATACATATTTTCAGCTTCTAATTTAAAAATTTATTATGGAATTTAACATATATATACAAGCCGCTTAAATGAAATGTGCCCACCTCCATTTATGCACAAATTTTAAACATTAAGCAAAAGACTTTAAACTTTAATAATATTTAGTTATAGATAAATTAATTATTTTTCTATTTCTTTCTAATATTTAGAAGCTGTGTGTACTTTGTATGACTGTGACATAATCTCAATATTCAGGTTGAATGCCTCTAGTTAGGAAGGCAAACTATTGGCTATATTAGACTAGCATTCCTTGGAGAGAGAAAAATGCTAGTTGTTCTACCATTAAGTTGTTTTTTAAGAGATTGTGTAAGATATTTTGTCTCTCTTTCCCCCAATCTGTATGTCACATATGGCATGTGCGATTCATCTCCATAGTAATATTGATTTAATTGAAATGTGATCAGCTTAGGTCGACATTGTCATATTGCTTGTCGAAAGCCTCTTCTCTCTCAACGACAACGGCGACTAGAGTGGGCTAAAGAACGTTTGGATTGGGGTGTTGAGGAGTGGCGTCGAATTTTCTTCACAGATGAAGTCCCAGTTCATCTAATTCAGAGTCGTCAGTGTCGCTAGGTTCGCCATACACTGAGTACACACCTTCATCCCCAGCACATCTGACCAACAGTCCATGCTAGCAGTGGAAAGTTGATGTTTTGGGGTGGGATAACTAAAAACCCTATGGGGCTATCTAAAGGATGTCCATGGACTAGTTATCATGGAAGAGTTAGAGGCAGTTGTACACAGAGAATGGGCAAATATAACCGCAGATGTCATCAACAACATCATTGTATCTATGCCAAGTCGTCTTGAGGCGTTGGTTGCAGCTCGGGGTGGTCATACAAAATATTGATCGAATTCCCCCATTTCTCCCCTTTTTTGAGATCGCTAAAATGGCCCTTTTCAGGGCCACCACATATTGATTGAAACCTATATGAACTATAAAATTGTTCAATTTATCTATAATTAAATATTATTAAGGTTAAAAGTGTTTTGGTTAAAATTTAATAACTAATATTTAATATTTGTACATAAATGAGGGTGGGCGCGTTTCTTTTGAGCAGGGTTGTATATATATTAAATCATACTTGTTGCAGATTCATACATTTTTCATGTTAAGTGTGAACAAAAATAGTGTTACCTCAAAGAAACATTTAGTAGCAGCCCATAGCCAGCTTTTGAAAAAGTCATTCATTTTTTTTAAATAGGGCATTTTGACTCAAATTTTGACTATGAAACATGGATGTAATTTTGATTAAATCTATTTCTGGATGTGAAACATATATTGTAAAGAAGAACTGTGTATTGAGGGTTACATAATTGTGTTTTTTCAACGGTGAAGAAACCAAATCTGGAAAATATAAAATAGACATGAACGTCAATAAAGTAATAGAATATATTTGTAAAGTATACTTAGTATCAAATTTAGTAAGATAATGATCATGTCATAATACTAATAAAATGTAAAGCAATATTATGTTCCATTTTGTACTATATCTTTAAATGTGATTTTGATTATATCTATTTATGGATCATCTTCAGTCTAATCTCTTAGATGATATTATTTTTGTTTTTCTGTTGTATATTATCTAGTCCTATGCCATGGAAGTGGACACTAGAAGCACTAGTCGCTTTTGGAAGACTATTTAACCGAGGCTAGTCTATTTAGCCCTAGTAGCTGCTAGCTTTTACCACCACCTCCTTACACCTCAATTTCAGCTTCATCCTTAAAAGAGTTAACTCTGCTTGTGCCTCACATACAACAGACGGAGAATTGGGACTGTGGACTCGCCTGTGTACGAATGGTTTTACTGTAAGTTGGGCCTTCAGCCAGTTCAACTTTCGTTTACTCAGATAGATAGGCTGAAGGAAACATTTTATTTTCTGTTTTTATTAGATTTTTTCAAGTCAACTTGGACGATTTTGCCGACGTCTGCAGACTGGTTGGTTTTAGGAAGAGGTAAGTAATCTGTAATCGCTGGAAACTGATCATTTTTAGACATGTTAATACATCAAAATAGAATCATGATTTAAAAGTAATAAGGATATTATCATGGAATTGTTCTAAATGTTGGAGCCCTTTAGAATTTTTACATTAACTTTTTAAATACAAATAATTCAGGCTAGGAAATTGTCAAAAAACTAAGATCGATTAGTGCAACTTTGAATGTGTATCTCTGTGTGTAATAGGTTAATGGGATTTGGAATCAATTTGGATACATTTGTTTCTTGTTTATCATTCTATATTTTGCTTTATAATGCCAGACTTTTTATGTTTTCACTTGTTTACTTATTTATTTATCTACTTTTTATTCTAAATCTGCTGTTTCCATCTTTTACCATTAGTCTTAACCATAAAACCTTTAAATTTTGTCCCAGCTATCTTCCTTCTCTTAAAACTTTGTCATTGGACACGAAAATATGGTGTATTTGGTTTATTGATTTTCCACTTAAATTTTCGTTTTTTGTTGTTGTGAAAATTCCTCCGTTTGACGATGAAATCGTATACTGAAAGATTGTAATAGATACACTTCAACTTTGTCTTCTTTGAAAAGTCCGATTTCTATGGCAGCCGAGAGAGACAAAAACGTTATTCACTCTTTAAAACGTGTTATTCAGGCTTTTAAACGTGTTATACATGTTATTCACTTTTTAAAAAGTGAATAACATAAATAACACTTTTTAAAAAGTGAATAACACGAATAACACTATTTTAAAAGTGAATAACATGAATAACACATTTTAAAGAGTGAATAACATAAATAACACTTTTTAAAAAGCGAATAACACTATTTGTAAAGTGAATAACGCGAATAACACTATTTGAAAAGTGAATAACACAAATAACACTTTTTGAAAAAACAAATAACATGTTTTAAAGAGTGAATAAGGTTCTTGTCTCTCTCGGCTGCCATAGATTTCGTCGACTTTTGCCCGCCAATCAACTGACAACTAACATGACACTCTGTTACAGCATCTGGACCATCGATCTGGCCGAGATTCTGCACCGGTTCAACCTGCCCATCGTCTTTGTCACCCTCCGATTGGGTGTGGACGACAACTACGTGAGCGAAGATTACTATCGACACAACTTTGAGGTGGAGAGGGCGCGAGTGGCCGCCGCATTTCAGAGAGCTCTGGAGAGAGGTCGTCCCACTTTGGCCAAGAAGTAAGCTTGGGGGTCGGGAGGGGTGAGAAATTACAGTAAGAAATTCGTTATATTATTGTGATCAAAATGTTGGTTATGTGTTCTTGCTCTCTTCAGCTATTGAACTCCTCTTCTTCATTCTCTCTTCCTCTTGCACAGGAGGGTCACTGTGGACGACATTATCGATCACTTGGAGGAATATCGATCGCCAATCATCCTGCTCATTGACAACAACTATCTTGAGTGCATTTGGTGTGACACGGGGGCGGTGAGTAGTCCTTTGTTACTAATTGTGATCGATAAACGATCAATAATCGATCACTTGGAGGAATATCGATCGCCAATCAACCTGCTCAAATAATAGACATCGGCTAAGTGATTTGTTTCATGGTTACTGCTAACTATGAAGCATACCCCCTTACCTACATTGTATAACGGACTGTATGGGCTATGCTTGTGTGGACCATTCCCCCTCCCTCCCTCCCCACCAACATTTTATTGTATTGTACATAACTAACATTCATCAACCTACATATTTCTCTCTTTTTGATTCCAGAATCGACCAGGTTGTTTCGAGTGTTGTCCAATCTCCAGAACTCCCTATGCTGGTGAGTGGAATTGGTGGAACTTATCTTTCGTAACTTGAAGTTAATACGATTTAGAAGACTATTGGGATCTTTGATTACGGTAGAGTAACATAGACTCTAAACCCACAAGGAGTTTGAACCTTCCTATTTGACCCATTTTAGGGAAGTAACTATATTTGTTGTGAATGATTTCTATTGTCACTATTTATATTCGTATGACCTCTGGATTGTATGGTATGATCATGTAAAATAAATATTTAAAAAGTTGTTTCTTGAATGCGGATTTAATGTTTTTTTCTATAGAAATAAATATAATTTAGTGAATAATAATCTCCGAATATAAACTTACTTAATTAAATTAAAGATGCAACACTCTGCAAACCAGGATTAAATAATATAAAGAAGAATTTTGTTGCTGTTTTGATACCTAATGGACGTTGAGTGTTCTTCTTTCTGATCTGATCTGATCACTTTAGGTCACTACATCGTCATCTGCGGCTTTGATCGGGGACAACAAACAGTCTATTACAAGAACCCGGGAATACATTCCGGTAAGTAGGGGGCTACCATAGAGATGTAGGTGGTTGCCATAGAGATATAGGTGGTTGCCATAGAGATGTAGGTGGTTGCCATAGAGATGTAGGTGGTTGCCATAGAGATGTAGGTGGTTGCCATAGAGATTTAGGTGGTTGCCATAGAGATGTAGGTGCTAACCATAGAGATGTAGGTGGTTGCCATAGAGCTCCTTAAACTTTATTACGTGTCTAATAATATATATGAATGCTTGCTCTGACACGGCAGATACCTGTTGCATGTCATTTGCTGCTCTGAACAAGTCGAGATGCGCTTTCGGAACCGATGAGGACGTGATCCTTGCCTTCCCCTGCTTGGACTCTGTTACGGGCCCAAGTTGAGGTTGAGTCAGTCTTTGCCATGTAAGTAAGACGGGTTTAGCGTTCAAATTTAGTGTGACATTTGGAGAGAATTATTTCAGTATTTGACTATCACTTCAGAAGTAGTTGAAACCTAGTTTTGAGAAATATCGTTATCAGCAAACAGGTTTTTTTCTAATTAGTTTTTAAACCTTGACCTGAAATGGTATCACTACAGCTAGGATAGAAGGATAGACATCGATTGTTTTACGACAATTTGATCAATGCTCAATTGAACTAATTCCGGCGATTCAAATTATAAAGAGGAGAATTGATTAATTTCTATCAGTTTAAATGATTTAGTAGTTAAAATCCATAATCCTCTCCACGATAATTCAAACACAAAATCATGTCTCTTATGGTTGAAGTATGTTTATTAATGGTTAATTATTGTATATTACACGAATGCTTTATATTAAGTAAACCCTTTCACTGGTTCAATGAATAATGAGCTAGCTAATGTGCAGCAATCATTACCATTGCGAAGTCAGTTGATTTTCTTGACACATCTAATGGAAAGAAACATTTGACCTTTTTAGTCAAACTGTAAGCACAAAGGTTTTCAACGTAGCTATTGGAATATTAAGATTACCCTACGCCACTTTACCCGATGCCACTTTACTCTTCCGAGCTATTTATAGCCTGATGACGTGTTTATCGCTCGTTGATCGTCTGCTGTACAGCTATCGATCGATCTTGACAATTTAAGCAGAGTCTTCCATTTCACAACATTGTGTAATTGCCAATACCGGCTATTATAATATTGTTGTCACCAACGACGGGACTCACTTTGAGATCCATTTAACATAGCATGGCAGCTGCCAACAACGACCAGGGCCACTTAAGCACGACGGAGAACCTCGCCTCCCTACAGGAATGGATGGATGACGATACTATAGAACCGGAATTCACCCTCAAAGAGGTCTCCTTTACCCCGGATTCTGGCACTGCAGCGGGGAACGCTCTCTCGTCCCACCAGGTAGCCGACTATGGCGACACGGCCTTCCTGCTGGAAGGGGTGTTGTCCGAGGGGGAGTGTCGTCGAATTATTGACGCGAGTGAAGTGGCGGGATTCGACAGGGTATCCGGGCTCGAACTGGCCTTCCGAAGTTGTGATCGGGTTGTGGTGTTGATGGAGAAACTGGCCGCGGTGCTGTGGCAGCGTGTGGCGCCCTGCTTGTCGTCGCTCACGGTTCCTCAGGACCCGGGACAGGTGTTTGTTCATGGAATTCCGCGGCTTATACGGGTACGGGTATGAGTTAGTACAATTTATTGATTGTGTTTACTGCAAAATCGAAACATTTAGTGTAATTCTTGTGTTATGTCGTAAGCTAATTTTTTTCCAAAGAAATTAAGTTTTTGATTAATTTTTGATTAAGACCCTAATTTTGTTTTACTCGGTGGCTAAAATACTGTTATCTTACTAAAAAATATAAAAGAAATAAGGGGCCGTTCAAGTATTACGTACGCAAAATTTTGATCAATTTAAACCCTCCCCCCCCTCCCCCCCTATACACAGGCAGTACGCAT
>JAUZND010001674.1:0-13341 GCA_034780555.1 Coelogynopora nodosa
TTTGATAATCAATAACAAAACACAGGTATACATTCACATACTTTGATAATCAATAACAAAACACAGGTATACATTCATATACTTTGATAATCAATAACAAAACACAGGTATACATTCACATACTTTGATAATCAATAACAAAACACAGGTATACATTCATATACTTTGATAATCAATAACAAAACACAGGTATACATTCACATACTTTGATAATCAATAACAAAACACAGGTATACATTCACTTAATTTGATAATCAATAACAAAACATCAGTTTACATTACATTATGTACATTTTATCGGCGGAAGTACATTATTTTAATATTGGGTTTAAATATTTTCTCAAGGGTTTTTGAAAGTATTAGAATTTCATGTTTATTAAGACAATGAACCCTGAACTAACATGATATATTTTCAACATTTTTATGTCTTTAATTTTAATTATTGATTTTTCTTTTAGAATCGATTGTGGTAATCTATACCCATAATCAATTATAACATATTGTTATTTATACCGAAACACTTTCTTGCAATTACTAAATGCAATTTTATTACAAAAAATTAAAAAATACACTTTACCCGAATATTTTTAAAAATTTTACATGAAATGATTCTGTTCATATATATATATTAATTTTATATAAAAAACACCACAATTATCAAAGTGTAAACAACTGTGACCAAATATTGCATAGTATTATGGTATAACACTTGTGTCAAAATATTACTAAATAAAGTCATTTTGCACAAACCAAAAGCATAGGTAAATTAGTTAATGTGTAAATCATAAACATATATTATGGGCGAAGGATTCCTACTCATATAATCTGACCCCACTCGAAATTTCATCAACTTTTGATTCTAATATTTTTATCAACGGTTATAAAAGTAATCATTTTCAACCTCAAGCATTTCGATAATTTTAAATAAAATGTATATACCAAAAATAGTTAAACATAATAAATATTATTAAATGTAATTTAAATTGTCTTCTTAATGTTTTAAGATTGATAGAACATCCTGTCTTACAACATTACTTTAAAGTTGTTGCCAAATGTTTTTCTTTCTCACTGAATTCTCTTTTAAAGCTTATAGTATATTATTGTTTTAGAAATTATTTTAGTTTTTATTATATTGAGTATGTGTTGCATTTGTTAACGAATTTATTACCACTTTTTTTGTATGGAAAAAATGGATTGTAATTTGTTTGCATCGATTACGCTCTTATAAATTCTTATAATCTCCAGGATATAATGAGCATTTTCCAACTATCAGAGATTGAGAAGATAAAAAACACTTTAGAGAAAACGGATATCGATTCCTTTGCTAACTTTTTCTATATATTTAATTCAAATGCAAAGATTTATATTCAATATATATATTATTATATATTATAGGCCTACTATCAATTTATATATATAATGTAATTATACCGTCATTAGTACTCATGGATTTTTATAACAGGCTCCTGGAATTCCAGATAATGTCGTGTGAATATCGAGTTGAGTAAATATATGAAAAAATAAGTCAAACCGGAGCGAATGGAGCGAACAACTAAACAGAATTACATAATATTTTATATATTACTTTAAACTGACGGCGGATAGATGGATTGTTTTCCTCGGATGAGAGACAGAAGACAAAAGGCATACGCTTTGATTCAGTGAATGATTTATCGATTTGGAATCGTGTTTGTTTCCGCAGAACTCGTGCACTAATTTGGCCATCCCGAATCAAGGAAATGCGCGCCGACTTCAGTTGGTCTCGTTTATAAAGCTTGTTAAATCACGCGGGATGCGTTATATCGTTTTTATGGGAATGTAATTGTTGTCTACAATATTTAATGAGAGTTTTCGACATTTTATTACGCAAAAACAAGTAACCCAGTGTATTAACGAAACAGGCAGAGAATAATCAATTTGACCAAGAAAGGGAAAAAGTTTTACACAATATTAGTTATTATTTTATTGCATAGCTTAGTTTTTATGTTTTATGTTCAACTGGGAATTCTTCATTATTGCATGGCAAGTTATGGCTATAACTAAAACAAAAGAGTGATACACTTTTCTGTAATATTAGTTTATAAAGATTATACGTACTTTGTAGTTAGTTATATCAGTAATTTAATGACCGGTAAAAAAATATTTAAAGAAATATTTAGCTAATTATATATTTTAAAAATGTTTAATATTATTTATTAATTATGCAAATAATGTGATTATATATTTGTGCTTTTTATATTATTTTTGCACTTCAAAACATTATTTTTAATTAAAAGTATATTGTACTGTTAATAATAAATCGAATTGTATTTAGGTACACCATAGTATGTAAATAGTAATTCAATGAATAGATAGGAAAAGAATGAGAATAGAGTTAGTTAGAATAACTACGTTTTATTCTAATTATTAAGGAGAAAACATGTTCATACCTTATATTATATAACTATATAGTTGGCTATGTAGTTGTATACATAAATGAACCTATGTATAAATTATGAACAGTATTCTGTTTCACTTATTATAATGAAAAACGGTTAGTTAGCACTGATGACTGAGACAGCCTTGGGTTACACTATTTCCGGTTCACTTTTTTTAAACAGTATTTGAAAAGGCTGCAGCCGATCGGTAGTTGGTAGTCTGTGGGTGACCACAGTCCTGTTCCACATCAAAGGTTCTGCGATCATAAATGCATGGTGGCAGGTGCAGATACTGACAGAGTATTATGAATAAATAAAGTAATAATATATAAACGTAAAAAGATGGAATATTATTAAGTGGATGGAGTATATATTTCAATTAATACAATAGAATTACTTTATTTAGAAGTCAGAGCAATTAACTGCTATTCAAAGCTACAGTAGTTACGTTATTGTTGCGGTAAATTAAACTAACTTAACAAACACTGCTTGATCCGAAAAATACGATAAGGTAACTACGGGACTGAAAGATTTATAAATGGGATCAGTGGACATTATTTTTATGCCATTGAATTTCTATTTTAAAATATATACCTATACAATGTTTTAAATTATTCTTTAAAACGTATGTATATTACATGATAAAAGGATAATTGTTTGAGTTGTATCCCATTTGGCCCTTTTACACTCGGTTTGGGGCGACATTTTTAAAGTTAGTTTACTTCATCAACTCGTCGACGGTTTGCAAACCGAGGTATCTCTAATTTTTAACACTTTTTGTTTTTAGTTTTTAAAAAATAAATTCTTATAAAAATGTGTCACAAAATTATTGAATAAAAATTTTAAACATTTAATTATTTCGATACTTTAATTTGTAACAAAACAACACAAGATCGATCTACGAATTGCGTAACTGTAACAGTGACTAACTGTCTAAATATACGATATATTATCGATGCTCCGATTTCTGTAGACATGAATTCTATGGTATCAATAATTGATATATGTTTATTATTAAAGGTAAAATATATTCTTGAAACTATCTTTCATTATTTTTAAGGTTAATATAGTTTTTATGAGTTATACATTTTTATAAAACTTTGATATCTAATTTTTGTATAAACGTTTGTTTTTATGCTTTTTATATTATCTGCATTTCCACAAAGAACACTTATTGCAATATAATGCTTCTTTTTTTTAATAATCATTATTTGTTGTTTAAGATAAAAGCATGTGACTAACATATTACTGGCAAAATTGGAAGTGTAAATGTTTTATATGTGACATTTCATATTTTAGTTGTCAAGAAAAGTTACATTTGTCGTAAATGAAGCCAATAAACCTTTTTAAGCTTATATAACAACTGTTAACAGTGGTGCAATTCACGATCATCTATTGTAATACATTTCTTTTTAGATTCTTTACTGCTGTCAAAAAGCGTTACTTCATTGGTTCATTCCTAATAAGCTATAATATATTACATGATTAAACTTTATATAAAAACTCAACGACTTCTTGGGAAAAATAAAGATGAGCATCTTTTAGATTTTATCTTCTTAAAGAACTCCCCCAACTCCTCATCCTCCTCATCAACTCCAGATTTTAATTGATTATTTATCTAACTGTTATGTTCTAAAATAGATAAATATTATTATGTTTATATACTTCTTGCTAAAGAATTTTAAAGTACTAAGAATACTAATACAAAATACATTTTAATGCCCAATATTAATATATTCATTTTTTTAAATTAAAATTTTTGATTATACAGTGATTTAATATATATAATTTCTTTCTATTTTTCAAGACACATATTATCAATAAAAAGATTATACCTTTATATACATACACTCTTATTACATAATTTAATATTTATTCTGTAAATATAGTTTAGGTATATATTATTTTAAACATGTTGCCATTAATATGTTTTGTTATTGTCTAGTATAGAGTATGACATATAAATTGAATAAATTATTCCGAAATATGAAATATATTTTGTTTTGCATCTATAAAATACTTTAAGCCGTACAATTGTATAGCATAGTAAACAGTTAATCTAGTAAACATTATTTGCGAAATGTTTCGCATTTATCATCTGGTAAGTGAAATAATGTCATCGCCGTTTAAAAAGTCAGAAAATAATTTTATGTGGAATAAACAGCGAAATTAATTTGCCGATTAAATCTATATTTTAACATTAATTCTTATGTTCTTACATTATTATTATATTAATTATTTAAATAAATATATATTTATATATAAATTGTTATCATCTATTATAAAGAATGCCGGTGTGGGTGTTTTTATACCCTTGTATGAATAATACAATAGTGTCAGTATAAATAGATTTTACATGTTACACCATAGAAACACTCTACCGCTGCTTGGTTGTTTATGCAATCTCAAGAGATATTCTAATTCTAGCTTTTTAGCATACCTACTGGGTGTAGTTGACTGACAACTTCATGGTTGACAATGTAGGGCTGACTTGGGGCCGACAGAGGCATTTTTGACTACATTTGTAATGATTTGTTCTTTAAAATAACATTAATGTGTGCCCATCAGTTATCAGGAGCAATTGAAAACTTGATGGCTACACGGATACCTGAAAATAACAATTGTCTTTACGTGTTCTTCAATGTCACTACGTTGTCCTCCACGTTTTTAATTTACTTTTATTTTTAAATATGAAACGTAATGGTAACTGTCTTAATGGATAATGTCAATATTCTGTTGTTACACACTGCACACATTAAAAAGGTTAAATTGTTCGAAAATGAATGCGTTACACAAGAATCTATTCAGATTTTCAAGTTTAGTATAAGGATGAGTTTTTTTAGTAATGAGTATTTCTAGCAATATTTCAGTTAGTGTTGAAGAAGACCCAAATTATTGTTATTTTAACTAGGCTATAGTTAAGCTAAATGTCATTGTTAGTAAATGTCATGTATAAAATTGTTTCATAATGATTTATTGAATGGCTAAGTTTAAACGTGTTATAATCATCCTATTGACATTGTTTAACTAATACAAACAAACGGTCATATTATGTTTATCAGATATAAGAGCAAATTTATTTGCATTAGTTAATTGAAATCGCATGCTATATGGTTACCATATTACGGAAGGTTTTGAAGAAGAAAAAAGTATTTTTCGGTATTATAAACAAATTCATTTTAATTCTTAACAAGTTTTTTTAGTAACTTTATTTCACAAATGAGCACATTTCAATTTAACAATTATTATTTTTTTACAAATCAAATAAATTAATAATTAATTAAAATTATATTATATTTTATTTTTAATAAAATATTATATTGTCACCATACATTTTAAGCCTACTTATAATTTGTTTTACAGTAGTAGGCTAATGAGGAACAAAATAATGTTTTTGCTAATACCAAATTAATTTACTTGATATAGTAAGCGGTTTATTTAATGTTATAAATTTATCTGATTTCAATTGTATGACGTTATCTTCAACAAAATAATTGTATAAATAATCGATACATTGCGTTATTTTTACTATATAACTATAACTATAAATGTACGTATCATATTTAGAAGTTAACTTGGATGTACAAAATACACTTGTATAATAACAGCCTATGTACTGTAGCAATTGCTACTAGAAAATATAATTAACTAAGTTTTATTCGTGTAATTTATTGTACATTTGAATTTATAATATTTACAATAGACACTAAAATATACAACATTTTAATATGTAAAGAAACACGTTTGTTTTTGCAACAATTTAAAAAAATCTGTATTCAGTTAGTTCTACTTTTTTATTTATTTTTATTTGCTTATTTCATTATTGAAATATTGTTTGTTAGTATTTATTTTTAACATGTATATTCACTATAATTTCTTATTAGTTTACATTCGTTTTAACAATTGTATATATATATTTTGATGATATTTCCCTCTTATTTCTTCTTTTTTATCAGCTAATCTGAAAGGTATATTTGTGAAAAGTATTTCTCACGGGAGCGCTGCGGATTTAGATGGAAGAATTCGTGTTAATGACAAAATTGTTGAGGTAGGCCTATAGCAAGAATGAATGTTTTAATAATTATCTTATTTAAAAACTTTCAGCTAATACTTGGTCCAGTGTCCAGTCTATTGTACCATGCAGCTAACTCCACACACAACCTGCTCTATTTTCAAGGTGGATGGTGTTTCTCTGGATGGATACGATAATCGAAAAGCAGTTGATATTCTCAAGAACACCAGTGACACTGTTCACTTGAAATTGGCGCGTTATAAGAGCGGACCTATCTTTCATCAGCTGGAACTGATTGGTGAGTTTGCCTTCTACTGTGTGATATTTTTTATATTATATTTCAGGATCCAATAACATGTTTATACAATCCCTTTTTATTTGATATTATTGTGTGCTTGACATATTTATTAAAAATAAAGGCAAAAAAATAGTGTCTCTCGGATTTTTTAATAAGATACTTAGTCATGTGTTTTTGAAGGATCGCCTCTTCAAATTATATGTTCTACCGTTCCAATATTACATCATTTGTTAATTTTTTAAAAAATCTTAATTTTAAGTCATTAAAATCTTCTTTCCATCCTCTCTCATTTTTTAAACTCTTTCTTTATATACGTATTTTTATGTTTTAAAATTAAAATTATATTTTGAACTATTGCTTTAAATTTAAAAATTCGAAAACTTTTCTTGCTATATTTATTTAATTCATGTTACTCTAGCTTTCATTTGCATTTTATGTTTGTACACATTTTAGTCAATTTGTATTATGATAATTACGTGGTCAGCATATTATACTGGAGGTTAATGTTTATTATAAAACTACAGGAAATAAACAATTTTACGGCACAATGAGGTTTTTACGGCACAATGTATTGTAGTAAGTGAACTCGATTAATGTTACAAATAGGATTTTCAGTTTAGGACAGCCTCAAAATTCGTCTTCTTGCTGCCGCTGTATATATATACTGCATCAGTCTTATTCTTTAGTTTACTTAACAATATTCTTTTTACCCATTCATCATGCAGAAAATGAAGGTGACACGTGAATACGTTACATTTTATAACATGTATTGTTATTGTAATAAATTTAAAAACCAAATTTTGCGTTTTTTTAGTAAATTTAATTTATATATATTTATAAATTTAAAAGTATTAAAATATAATTTGAATAATTGTGTTAGTGCATTATTCATAATTTGACAATAAAAAAATTAATATAACATGTACACCAAAAAAGTGAAGTGATACGTAAATATGATAATTGTATTTTATTAATTCTAATGCGAATACTTGAAATATTATCATTATAATATAACGACATACTTCTTGTATTTCAAAAAATATATTTATTCGATGTATGAAGTATTTATAAAATGAAACAAAGTCCTGTGGAGTCGCATATTTTGAATCGTTTGTTCATATAAGAGAATTATAATGAAACACTTGTTAAGTTAATAATGTTTATAGTTTAAATATTGTTTGTTTCCTTTTGTTGAGGCAGCATATACTTAGTTAACCTTGTATTCAAATAAATCAAGAACATTATTCCTTTTCTCAACTATAAAACGGCTCAATATTTTCTTTCTAATTGCCCCGTTACGACATTCAATTCGCAGACTAAGAAAAACAGATAACGATAAGAAGGTTGGAGTACCAGATTCTTTTTTTGATATCTACTTCATCTAAACATGATTTGATTTCTACTATAGATGAAACGCTGGAATTTGCTTTCCTGTTTTCAATAGGCCACCACCGACATTAGTTGACTAGGGTCTCGAGAATAGTTCAAAGTGTGCGCAAATTCGTTCTCTTTTATGTAGACTTCTTTTTGTGACCTGGAATAATTGGTTGCCAGTAAAATGCACGATGATCTAGATCGAGTACCTCGGTTGATGATTATTGAAAAGAAATAGAAAAAATACTCTAGAATCATTTCTACTCGTCATCACTCATAACATGGATTGAATATGATTGGAAGAAGGGAAAACGTCTGAGACACACACTGCTGGATGGTTTCCCTGCTGCAGTCCGTCTCGTTTTTCACGTTGTCGAGAAAAGTTGATTTCTGCCATTTTACTTCAAGTATGATCTTCGCTCGTTCTCCCTGGCCGCTTTCGACAGGAACAACCTGATGCTGATATTCCATATTCTGATTTGATTAGTGTCATCTGAAAATGAGGACACAATAAGTACTCCTCCGTCAATAGAGCCTCTTCAGCAATCGTAGTTCGTCATTCTTGCCTCTCCTCGAAAGTTAAACCGCGTTCCTGCCGACGTCGTGTGCCTAACACTCGCGTTCTCTAAATCTCTCTCTCTCTCTCTCCCTCTCTCGCTTCTCCTAGGACCTCCGCCGCTGCTGCTGCTGTTGTGGTTGTCAGCCCAACGGGACGCGGTCCACATCGAACAGACGACATACGTGGGCGCCGCCATGACACCCATGGACGAGGAGGGTCATCTGCGCGATCCGCCCAGCCTGGAGAGTTGTCCCAGCGAGCCCTCAGTTGTGCTTGAGGAGGGCCACGTGACCCGGTGTAGCCGGGCAGATCTACTTATGATCCCGGATCCAGGGGGAGAGTACGACTCAAAGTATTGTAAGTTTACGTGTCCTGATACTGGCTATATGTGTATAATACGCCTTGTAGATTGAACGAGGTTTTTTTTGGATTCTTGATTACACATATCTTATGTGTTTTTTCTCCTGTATCCATATGTTTCTTTATCAATATTATATGACTAAATCAGTGAGAGTCGACAAATTAGATTATTGCAGTGGTTCTGCTTCCCTGTTAGATACACATCGTAATATGATATTAGCGCAACTGGTTTGTTTCGAGATTGGATAGAAAACAGAGTGTGTAGTAGTCGCAGCAGGCTACGGATATCTCTCTCGGGATAATTTGTACCATATTATATTATACTGCAGTTAGCTCAAAAACAAAATTCGTGTAAGAAAAGCAAATACCGAGATAGGTTGGTTAGCCTTGGGACATATTTCGTGCTTTTACAAATTATCTAGCGTAGTTGAGATCTTCAAAGATATTAATAGCTGTTTTTCAAATATTTTAAACGATGTTTCTTTATATTTACAGTATTAATTTAATGTTCTTTGTTTCATCCGAATAAGTGTATAAATTATTAGAGTTTTACATTTTTGTTACTTTTAAACCAGTGCTGAAAATTCGTTTATTATTGCATCGTAAATTAAGTAATTTGTTTCCAAATAACGATATGTTGTTCTGAATTGTCCGAAGTAGACATTGTCACCCAATGCATGTGGTCATTATTTGATAAATTTCACCTTAAAGTAATATATATGGTACTCGGTCTAGTCATATTATTACTAAAATAATACTATCATTTAAATATTATAAATCAGTACAGTTATTTGATTTGGATAGAGCAGATTTTTTAAATATATCATATTGATGTAAATAATTATTGTTTTTATTAAGCATAATATCGGTTAAGCTATATATTATTATTCACTCCATATAGAAGCGATTATAGTTTTAATACAAAGATTACCACATTATAAATGCAATACCTCCGAATTGAATATAGGCTAACCTCAAAATAACAAGAATTAGAATGCACTATAAAGTTGTGATGGAAGATTCAAAAAGATCTGAAAAGGTTCATGATTACTTAAAAACATTCTATTAACAGTGAAATGCCAAAGGAAGGTGGAAGAAGGGGGGGAGGGGGTGGGGGGGGGGGGGCGGAATTACGTACATTTTGTTTCATCATCTGTATCTTACAAAATTTATATTCGATTGAGTTGACTTTTTTTTCAAACACAATCTGAATATCGAAAAATAATGTTTTCAGAAAGAAAAGTTTAATTTGTCACGTGGGTTGATAAACTGTGACTTTATAATTCGACCTTCTATTCAGAGCAAATATGTTTCTGTATTTTGTAGTATTTTTGTGGTTATTTCAATATACATGATCTTTAGTATCATCAAAATATACCAAAATTAAATCACCATCAGTCTTTCACCAATAGACCAAGTATGTTCGTTAAATTTTGTTCCATCTATTTCAACGATAATATTTATTTGATGACGTCATCAAAATTTTCTAACTTAAAATGTTGTACTTAATTGAAATTTGTCCTGTTACTTTATTGAATCCATATAAAACATCTTTTTAAAATCTTGAAATCCGTAGAAAAAAGTTTCATTGATGTGATGCTCTGATATCTATAATAAAATCAGCGCATATTTCTTGTATAAAAATGCAGGGTACAAACACATTTGTTGGAGAAGCCAAATTTGATTACTTAAATGCTGAACATTATAAAAGCGTTTTAAATGTCACAAACAAACTCTTTTAATAATAAATGTGATTTGATTTTTACGGCAAAATGTTACCATTAAATATCATGAAAAGAATTTATTTGATTTGATATTATGTAAATTACTTATTATTGTATACTTATAATCGATCATTTTAATTGATGCTAAACTACGGAATACCATTATAAATATTTTGTTTATAATGTTGAAACTTTCCATATCTGGCAAATGTATTATACTTTGAGACTAAACAGAAGAGTGCATGAATTGACATAGTGAATTAAAAAGCTGTTTAAAAGTGTATAATTGTTACACTCCTTTCCCTCCCCTACCTGGTCTTTCAAATGTTAAATAAAGGCTTAAAACTGTGTGAGTTTACGATGCAAACATATGTTTTTGTTTTTTGAAAAAAACGGTATTATTCAAATGTATAATTTTTTTAATAAAAATATATGAATATATTTTACATCACACTACTATTTATTTAATTTTTATATATTTTGTTATATCTTACTATATGTTTAAGAATTATTAAATTCTTAGTTTTGTTACTATTTAATGCGATATTGTGTAACTTATTTTAATTGTGTTTTTTTGTTTTACTGATAGTAATAGTAGAATACTGACTCAAATAAATGTAAAAATAGAAATATATATATCAACCACAAATAATCATTAAAAAAATATAGCATCAGTTGAGTTTAAGAATGTAAAAAAGAATGGCAGTATTGAGAAAACAGTACAAAACACACAAAAAGTACAGAACACAGGCTCTAAAAAGTTTTTATACAAAACAACATACAACAAAGCAGTCTAAAACAAGGACAACACAACTAATATGAGCATTCCTTGTACATAATGCACAATGCAACAGACCGAGATCACGATCAGATAGTCAGTCATGCCTGTGTAACATGCTAAGCCGCAGTCAGAATACCTAAAACAACAGCTATCAGGTATAAGTACCAAGGACAGACCATATTATGATAATTTATTGATTTAATTAAGTACAATATAAATAATGGTTGATAAAAGTACTATAAAGTATAAATAATATTAAACAAAATTTCCGGTATTAAATAAAACACACACACAGATCCTACACGGGAATGAATAAGTATGTTACCGCCACACGTATCGTTAACCTTCTTCAGTGGCAAGATTGTAGAAACTACAACACAACAAAATTAAACCTTATATAAAACAATCCGGACAAGAACGATTACAGTTAACATTAGTGACCAGAATTATATAAATATTAACAACACACAGAAGAATAGGACGATAGTGAATACACAACGATCTAATGTACAATAGATTATAGCGAAGAAACTGTAAAAGTTGCGTCCCACAAAAAATTATATTTGAAATGTCTAGATTATTCCTATTATTTTCTATATATCACGATTAATTATACTGATAGTGCTTAATTTTTTATTTTATTGCATTCTTATTATCATATCAAATATCATACCAAATCGCCTGGACAAATCCACCAACTCAAGAGTATATCGTATATTATAATGTATACACAATAATTTGATTGTATATTTTCCTTTGATATTTTAATGATAAAAGTAACGCCATTGTTCAATTAAGAATATGAGTATGTAGTAACATAATTTTGTAGTGACTTTCACTTCTGAGTCAATGAATATAGTCAGTAATTATTGTTGATGTTTCTTATATAAAAAGAAGAAATGAACAGATTATTTATAATATGGCGAATCGATATTAGAGATAATAAATTAGAGGAATTAAAAAATGTTTTGTTTCAGGCGGCCCGTTGACTCCAGCTCTCCAACAGGAAATATCTTCTCGGTGGAAAGACATTACTTCTGATAGGTCGGAAATTGTGGTGAGTTCCATAGTCTAGTCGACCTGAATTTGAAATGTTATTGTGAATTTTCTATCGACGGTTAAATTGTAAGCTCTCAAAGCAGAGTTTGGAAATGTATTCAGCCGTAACCATTTATATTCTATATTAAGATAAATTGAACATCAGGCGCGCACGATAGCTCCCCCCTTCCCCACTTCCTTCTTTAACATGAAACCTTGGACCCTGTGGTATTATAGAATATGAGGCCCACGTGTAGGCATTTTTTAATATACTGTTAAATTGATGGTTAGTTTGAGGACTATTTGAGGACTATTTGAGGACTAAAAGTTTTGGTAAAATAAACCTGTGTGCACTCGCAGTCTGGATAACGACCTATGGGTCTATTCTATTGTAATTAAATAAACACAACGATCCCTCAATTTCGTACAATTATATTTTCAATACTATTATGGTATATAGTTTGTAAGATGTAATATACTATATTTTCGCAAGACTTCATTTACATTCATGTATTTAGTACTATATTGTATTATAATATGTGGGACTATGCAGTAATATCGCTGTCTGCGTTAATAATGAATCTGCATTATTTTTGTAATTTGACTGCGTTATTTAAACTTGTTTCATATATAGGTCGTTTCGTAAAAAATGTCGTATTTACATGCATAGATACTAAAATATGAAATAAATGTGCCTTTGCATAGATACTTGATTCTAAATCGATTGTTATTCATAGATTACGATATGGAGAATTCAAATATGGCAATATTCAAATAT
>JAUZND010001675.1:0-13341 GCA_034780555.1 Coelogynopora nodosa
GTCACGCATTTGTTATATAATCAGTCACGCACTTGTCATATAATCAGTCACGCACTTGTCATATAATCAGTCACGCACTTGTCATATAATCAGTTACGCACTTGTTATATAATCAGTCACGCACTTGTCATATAATCAGTCACTCACTTGTCATATAATCAGTCACGCACTTGTTATATAATCAGTCACGCACTTGTAATATTATCAGTCACGCATTTGTTATATAATCAGTCACGCACTTGTCATATAATCAGTCACGCACTTGTCATATAATCAGTCACGCATTTGTTATATAATCAGTCACTCACTTGATATATAATCAGTCACGCACTTGTCATATAATCAGTCACGCACTTGTCATTAAATCAGTCACTCACTTGTTATATAATCAGTCACGCACTTGTCATTAAATCAGTCACGCACTTGTCATTAAATCAGTCACTCACTTGTTATATAATTAGTCACGCACTTGTAATATTATCAGTCACGCACTTGTCATTAAATCAGTCACGCACTTGTTATATAATCAGTCACGCACTTGTTATATAATCAGTCACGCATTTGTTATATAATCTTATATATATATATGACCCCCGCTGTAGATAAAGAGTTAATAGATTAATATAATCACTTTACAATTTAATATTTATTTGTATCAATTAATTCATATTATATAATGCTCAGACAACGTACATGCTTTAGTGGGAACAAAGTCAATCTTGTTAATTTCCTGTTATTTTACTTAATTTAAATATGATGTAGTGAATTAGTATTGTTGTGTGTAACAGAATTAATAACGGAAATATTTTAAAACCTGTTATCACTCCATCTATGAATAGAACAAAATATGAACAGAAAGAAATACTTTTTTTCATAAGCCAAAGAGTTCCTTTCAGTTTTCAAAGTAATTTACATTAAATAAATTACAACTGATTTGTTCAAAAAGAAAGGGAATTGTGAAAAAACGTCGTTCTATATGTTCAGGTAATAACGAAATAACAATACTGTTTTTTATACATGCGCATTGCAATTCCTCTATGTTCTCCATGTTCTTTATCTATACAACAAAATAAATTAGCATCATAGCTAGGTCATTTACAATCCTAGAAATATTTGTATAACAATAATATGCTTTTCTCATAAACTATAAAACTTGCGCTCAATAGTAATCAAACTATAATTTAAACAAAACTATTGATTTTAAAACTTAAATTTGGACTATACGTATAATAAGTTATAAATATCCTCTAGGAGATTATCGGTTTTTGTTGACCACATAGTTATCCCCTATTAATTATATTATTTTAATACATTAAAAGATTTTTTTTTAAATTATTATGTACGAATATTTTGCGCATGTATTATTAATTTTTTTATATTTAAATGATTTGTTTAAACAAATATCGTATTTATTTAATTTCTATTTCAATAAGTGCTTTTTATTTTTTAAATTTGATTAAATTACGAAATTGATATATGTATATTTTATAATGTATTTTATGTATACAATGTCAATTTAATACAATTCCTTGCTGTTTTTGCATAAATGAAGTATCTCATTTTAGCTACTTTTCTGTAGGCCTATATCGATATTTTGTCTGTTATTTTAATGTCTGTATTTTACTCAAATTGAATTTATATGTAGCTAAAATGTGTGATATGCTAAAGATGTTGTGTTTTGATGAAACAAAGTTTATAGGCGTTCTCATTATAGCTTATTGAAATTTATGTACGACTGATTTATAGTATGTTATACATTAATAATACAGTAATTATTATAATACTATTATTCACCTATGAAATTTTCCAATCATACAATCATTTTTATTGGTTTTTACTATCTCTAATGAGATAGTACTAGTATACTAGAAGAGAAATTAAGAAAGTGTTATATTGTTATTTCTGGGACATCTAATAAAACTAATAAAACATGTTTCATTTGGAGGAAGATGGTGTGATGTTTTAGATAACGTAACTCAAATCAAATTTACATGAAAGGAGTAGAACAATAATGTTTACATTCCGTTGAAAATGTCTATGCACTAGATTCTATTATTATTTTCATTTAATGAAGGTACAGGTATTTGTGTCAATTGACCGATTTGGGTATTTTAGGTATACATACAAATAGATTGGGCCTTCACGAGTTTAAAAAAGTCATTTAAAACAAAATTAATAACATTATTTAAATATTAATAATTTCCATACAATATTTTTAATACGACAATATTTTTAAAACAAACTTTAAATAAAAAAAAATCACTTTACAAAAAAGTGTGTAACATTGAGATTTATCAGATATGTAAAACAGTGACAAATTGCGCTTTGTATTTAAACAGTTCACTTTATTGCCAGTGGTTTTTATCATGATCATGTTGTTGACATATATTATGCAGCAATATGAATTAGAACATTTTCTTTACTGCATATTCTAGAAGCGTGAGTCATTTAGATAAATAGCAGTTTATTCTAGATGCTAAGACTATTAGCCAATCTGTATTGACTATAATAGCAGATTTATAACCAATCAATGTAGAGAAATACTGCTATACCCATTCACTACTTGATTGTTTCATATTATATACGTATTGTTTCCAGGAGTCAAATGCTATCCCAAGTATAAGTTATAAATTGCTAATTACATATTTACCGTGCTTCAATTCTATCCACTTATCACATCTATGCTTAATCATATATGACATAATTCCTCCTATCTCTGGCAGCAAGCTAACATGCCGACAAAGACCCCCCACTTCCTCCCCAACCTGTACGGCATCAACCACAACCTCACCGATCTCATTGACTATCGCAAATCCGCCGAGCACTTCCACCGCTACGGCCGCGAGAGGGAGAGTTCCGCCGTCCACCTCGCGCTCATCATCATCACCGTGATGCTGGTGATCGTGGGGGTGGTCGGCAGCCTTGGCAACGCTCTCGTCGTCTACGTCTTCAGCCACCACCTGCGCAACGGGGTGTCCAACCTGTTCATAACCCTGCTGGCGGGAATCGATCTGGTCATCTGTCTGGTGGACATCCCGGCCACTCTGTACTGGCAGGTGTGGCAGCGGGATTCGCTCGATGTCATCTGCAAGATTCACACGACCCTCAAGGCGTTCTTCATTCCGGCATCGGTGGCCCTGTTGGTGCTCATTGCGGTGGACCGATTTCTGCTGATCTGTTTCCTGCCCGGGATACGGATTCAGAGGAAGTGGGCCTACATCTCGATTGCCCTGACAATTGTGGCCAGTCTGTGTCTGGCCTTTCCGATGGGCTTGCATGTCGGGGTGAGGAAGATGTTTGACACGACCGTCCAGGATTTACTTGTGACTGAAAATGTTTCGACAATTCTGGACACACAACCACAGTTTCACTGGAAACGGAACTACGATATTGGTCACTGTGATAATGATCAGCGATTTATATCAAATGAAAACTACCGCTACTATACCTTGTTCATATTCGTCCTGTTCTGCCTAATATTCGCAGCAATTTGTATTCTCTACAGTATTCTGTTCTGCTTCATCTGGTTGCGAACCTCACACCGCAGTCGCCTTCTCAGGACAACAATCTTACTCCAACAGACACGGCGCCACACGACCACCATCTCCCTGTGCGACCTTTCCAACAATCAATTACCCCCCATTGATTCCACCAACAGTCCAGACGACAACCCCTCCAAGGAGGCCTCGACCGACCTCCAGGCCGAATGCCCACCAGAAGTCACCACCGCCGTCATGGCCTTGGTAACCCCACCACCGGTGAGGAAGAAGCGGGCGCGAGTCTCTACCGATCTCGACAGCTCACCACGAGGTACTGCCACCACCGCTTTCAACAACACAATTGACTACTCGGTCCCCACCCTCCCAGAGGAACACCGCTACGCCTCGCTGGACGACGGGATGTCCGCGGCCTTCAAGGGAGCGCGGGAGTATCGCGAGAGTGTGGTGACCTGCTCCGAGTCCATGCGACCACTGCACGTGAAGACAGCGAGGACGCTGGCTCTGGTCACGATCACCTTCGCCATCTCCTATGTGCCCTATCTGCTCATTGTCAACGAGTTCATCTGGCCGGCGCGACACATGGATCTGGCTCGTTTCAACAAGCCACTCTCCACCCCCACGATGCAGGTCTACCTTAAGCGGGTGCTGTTCTATCTCTACTTTGTCAACTCGGCGGCCAACCCGATCATCTATTCCTGCATGAACCAGACATTCCGGAACGACCTGCAGCTTCTGAGGGCAAAAATTAAGTCGACGTATTTTACGGCAAACGCATGACCTCCGTACTGTTATATATTGATGAAGTAATTCTATATAAATGAGCGATTTTATTGTATGAAATATGTGTGTGTGGTTTAATAATGTATAAGCACCAAATCGTTAATCTATACTAAACACATACTATGTTGTAATTATGTGTTCTGTTACTATAATATACAGTGTAAATTTATATTTATTTATTTAATAGATACAACAAATGGAACGCTTACAGTTTGAAGGCTTTTTGTTTAAGAAATTTTGAACGAGTATCAATATATATAGTACTTTTATTTTTTTCCTTTTCAGAAAAACATAAATATTGTTTTATACATATTTCTAATGTGTAAAACATCTAACAATGTGTGAAGTCTAAATAAATTTGATGTAACTTTGTATGTTAACGGTAATCATAATTGTATGTATACGTAATGAATATTTGGTAATTTTATTAACAAATACAAATAACGCATAGGCGGAAAATCCGTTTTAAATAAAATATCGTTTTCAGTAAATATTTCTTTCGACTGAAATTAATAATATAATGGCCATATCATGTATATAATTATAGTTTGTTATTAATTTATAGGATATATTCAAGTAATTTATTTCACTATGTGAAGATATGTACGTTGACAAATTTGAACAATTTAATGATTTAATGGACAATAAATTCAATAATGAATAAAAAAATCAAGTTTATCTACAGTATTTATTGACATAATTGATAAATATTCGAAAATTCTATATAAAATTGATACACCTATAACATTTGATTATGAGAAAAATTAATACAGATAGAAACTGTTTAGAAGAACTATTTTAATTTTAATATTGTATATTTCAAAATATAACAGATTAAAAGAAATTTTAAATATGTATTTGTTATGCTTAGAATGGTATTATCGATTATATATTGTAAGACAAAAACGGGACACATATTCATCGTGTTTATTTCAGAATATAATATAGAATAAAATTGAATAAAAAACCTACTATTTTTCCTTCTGGTAACTAACATAAATATCGGAACAGAGACTAGATAGTACTATTAATAAAAGATAAATTATATATAAATGAAAATAGTGATATTAAATCTAATTAAAAAATTAAATAAAAACTAGAACTATGTAATGTGTAACAGCACAGCGCATGTTAAGTTTTTAGAAATAAAAAATGATGGAAGTATTGGGTAAATAAGGATTACAAAATACGAATTATAGAAAGTATTATGAAGCCATTTATTTAATAAACATCCTAAAAACCAGACTAAAACAAGAAAAATTACCGTTAAGCTTAGCATTTATTGTATAAAATACAACGGGCTTATAAAATTCTCCAATATATGTAGTAAGTCATACCTGTGAAACATACTATGATGAAACCAAAACTATAAAAATTACAACCAAAGGTTAGACAATGTATTAAAATAACCTCAATCCATTGGACCCTTAGCAGCGTGCGTGAGCTATAAATAACTGAATGAGTCATAACATGTTAAATTGTTACACCTATTATTTAAAAATATATTTTTATTTCGATGAAGATGAAGATGAAGATGAATTGAATTATTCGATTAATAATATCCCCACTTGAGCCCTTTTAAGCCACCTATGATATCACGCTGTGCAGTACACATTCATATACATTAACTATACAGTAATATAATATTTGATTAATATCTTTTCTGACTACATAAATAACTTATATATTATCAGAATAGATTTTATATTTAGAAGAAGTGGAAAATTAGAAACTCCAAACATTAAACACTAAAATAATCATATATTATAGACAATAACGAATGGTTTATAAATGTTACTATCAAATATTAATAATATCAATATTATTATATTACCTAATTTAAAAGACGAGTGTTACGGTATTTTCTTAATTCACATCATTATCAAATATTGTCATCAATTAACGCGCGCAATTTGTACATCATACTTTTAAATTGTGAAATTCTTAAAAATAACTAATTTATATTATGTCGGTAAATATTTCAGTATGTATATGGGAATTATATCCTTCTAAGATTTGTATACCAAATATACTAGTTTTATTATTTTATTTACCCTTTACTATTACATTTACTAATATTTATATATTATTATTTCTTATTAATAAATTGTCCATTTATAAATTTAACATATACAAATATAATTAGGAAATTATACGACAATTCAATTATTATAAATGCTAAATTATAGTGGTTGATACACAGCTTGATTGTTCAACAAAATAAATAATAAAACAACTTCATCATTTACCTAAAGATTCGTGCGAGTTTTGCAGTATTCATCTTCACATTGGTTAGAAGTTTAATGTGCAATGTTCAGTTAAAACAAGCAAACAAAAATATTCCACACTTTATGTGAACTTTGTATGTATCAAAATATATTTTGAAACATTTATTTAAATCATTGATTTATATTTGTTAATGATTAAATACTGTATATATCTATTCAAAAATATTATGGTCTAAAGATAGTTCTTACGGTACACATATTTTTAAATATAACAATTGCAAACAGAATATAAAAGTAAAATATCATTCCATCAAAATGTTACCTGCGTATTTAATAATATATAAAATGTGACGGTATTCTTTTAATAAAGAAATAAATAATGCAGCATGCATAACAACATATTACAATGCAGTATAACAATATTTAATGCAGTATAACAATATTTTATGCAGTATAACAATATATTTAATGCAAAATAACAATATCTAATGCAGTATAACAATATCTAATGCAGTATAACAATATATTTAATGCAAAATAACAATATCTAATGCAGTATAGCAATATCTAATGCAGTATAGCAATATCTAATGCAGTATAACAATATATAATGCAGTATAACAATATCTAATTCAATATAACAATATATAATGCAGTATAACAATATCTAATGCAATATAACAATATCTAATGCAGTATAGCAATATCTAATGCAGTATAGCAATATCTAATTCAATATAACAATATCTAATGCAGTATAACAATATATAATGCAGTATAACAATATCTAATTCAATATAACAATATCTAATGCAGTATAACAATATCTAATGCAGTATATTAATATATAATGCAGTATAACAATATCTAATGCAGTATAACAATATCTAATTCAATATAACAATATCTAATGCAGTATATTAATACATAATGCCGTCTAGAAATATTTCGCGCAGTATAGAAATATCTCAGCACTAAATTATTATATAAAATCTAAACTATAATTGAAAATTGAAAAGACTGTACTATGGGAATTTTTATTTAATTTTTTTTGCATATTTGTTTGCTTTTTTAATTGTTTAATAAGTAAGGGTCATTTTACTCAAAAACTAGCTTAAAAAGTATGATCTTTTAAATATTCATTATTTCATTGAACTATATTGAATTATTTGATACAATAAATTGTATGTACTGTACTATTGTACAACCGTTATACATGAAAGTGTCTATTTGAAAAAGTTACTAAATCATTAGCGCAAAATCAAGTCAATTTTATGTCAATGTTTTTCGCCATTTTCTCGTAAAGCGCTAGCTAGCTGCAATTTTCCAATAAATGTTTCAGTGGACACAAGAACATTCGAACCTTTCGAATATATATATTCGGATCGACACATCAGTCATCAATGGATTCAATTTCCAAGTATATACCGACCGATGATAGCGTTGAGTTTTGACAAATGTGAGCTTTACTTGGTTCCTTCAGTTGCGTAAGATATCATCAACAATATTTTTTCGTATTTCGTACACACCGGTTTTTGTTTTAGTGAGTTTTTCCTTATTCAATACGTCCACTTTATTCGATATGTCCACTTTATTCGATACGTCCAGTTTATTCAATACGTCCAGTTTATTCAATACGTCCACTTTATTCAATACGTCCACTTTATTCGATACGTCCACTTTATTCGATACGTCCGCTTTATTCAATACGTCCACTTTATTAGATACGTCCACTTTATTCGATACGTCCACTTTATTCAATACGTCCACTTTATTCGATACGTCCACTTTATTCGATACGTCCACTTTATTCGATACGTCCACTTTATTCGATACGTCCACTTTATTCAATACGTCCACTTTATTCGATACGTTCACTTTATTAGATACGTCCACTTTATTCGATATGTCCACTTTATTCGATACGTCCAGTTTATTCAATACGTCCACTTTATTCGATACGTCCACTTTATTCGATACGTCCACTTTATTCGATACGTCAGCTTTATTTAATACGTCCACTTTATTAGATACGTCCACTTTATTAGATACGTCCACTTTATTAGACACGTCCACTTTATTCGATACGTCCAGTTTATTCGATACGTCCACTTTATTAGATACGTCCACTTTATTCGATAAACCGTAAGAAGTAGAATAGATTGTCACGGATATTTCAACTGTTATGAGACGTTGTTAATAAATACATTTAGTTAAACTTACTAAACCTAAACAGTAGAAAAGTCTCCACAAAATACAAGGCCGATGATGAGATGAATATGGTAAAAGATTTCTCAGTCAATATTCAAATTAGACAGGTGAAATTCCGAAAAAAATCGAACTTTTTGAATGCTAGTTAATAAAAAAGGTGGTTCTCCTTTGCAAGTTATTTAACTTTCATTTATTGAACATTGCATTTATTGAGCTTTGCAGTTATTGAACTTTACAGTTATTGAGCTTTGCAGTTATTGAAATTTGCATTTATTGAGTTTTGCAGTTATTGAAATTTGCATTTATTGAGCTTTGCAGTTATTGAAATTTGCAGTTATTGAGCTTTGCAGTTATTGAAATTTGCAGTTATTGAGCTTTGCATTTATTGAATTTGCATTTATTGAACAAAATGTTTATACAATAACGAAATAATTCACATTGACTTTTAGACATGAAATAATTGTCATAATTATTTTTAAAAATACACACAGTATAAGGCTAGTCATAATGTAATTAAAAAAGTAACATTCAAACAAATAAGCCAAAATATATATATATAATAATTTCAAGTATAAGCCACACATTAATAAGTATCATAAGATGAAACGGTGGTTTGCTCTGTGCAGCATTTTAGGGATAAATAAGAAAAAGTATGCACTTGCTGCAGATGTGATGTAAATTTTATTACTACAAATTTTCGAGGTTATACCTCTTAGTCATGTAGACAGACTGATCATTGCATTAGAGAAATTGGTATAAATATGTGTAGAGGATTATAATCGGATTATGTAAGATAATGAATGAATCAATCAATAATGACACTAATTACATAGGGATTATAAGTACTAATCATAAATAAAGTGTTATCACAAAACTTTAATAAGATGACAAAATGAATTATTTTCTAGTATTTAAAACTATCTTTTTATCACAATAAATTTAACTCAAATATGAAACATTCTTGAAGTCATTGACTCTAATAAAGGTAGATATTTGTACCTTTACCTATAGAGATTCGTAGGTACCTATGTATGCGTACGCTATAATGTTTATTTGTCTAATTCTAGAATATCAGTAACGATGAGTTCTTAACATCGTTGTTAAAATAATTATACTATAAATAAAATAAAATAATATTGACAAAGATTAGTTTAAGCGGGAAAATTGTAATATTCATTTTAAAATTTTAGTAAACCATTAAATAAACACAACTTTTAGAGTTGTTAAAAATTAACCATTATAATTAACTTTATGAAGCAGAAGGAAGTCAACGAATAAAAACATGAAATTAAAGAGGTTGACAATTCTAATTATTATTATTTAGCTTATCTCGAAAACTTGCTGTTTAAATAATTTCCCACTATCTTTGTTAAACTAACTTGAGATTAAGATTCTATGTTCCATTTTTACTTTTACGGCCGACAATTCCCCTCAACACTGAAATCGACTTGGTAAAGAGACAAACAGCTTGAATGTGAAACGAACATATCGCATGATTTATATCATATAATATTCTTGAGAATCAACCCTGGTTTAAATGTCAAAATGACGAGTACGACTAAAAGAGAAGTATTCTTTTGTGAAATATAGTTCTCTAAGATGTGTTTATAATAATTGTGAATATCTGTTAAATAATTTACGAACTGCGTTGCAAGGAATTGCTACTTCCGTTGTCAGATTGCATTATAAGCTCGGATTTTCAAAAATCTAAATAAACGTTGGTACATAATATTGAATAGAGTAATCCCCTGGCCTTTTTACTTGTATGTTACATCGAACGTAAATGTTTAATATGTCAACAACTTTATTCTTATATATATATATTATTAATATATAATATTCTCGGCCATGGTAAAAATAAGTTAAGTATGATGTTTTCTCTAAACATGTTATTCTTGTCTTCATGATCAAAATATTTCCTTTGTGCAAAATACATTTCATTATGTTGTCTTTGTTATACGAGACCTACCCCTTTCTCGTTATCGCTTAATGGAATCTTTTTTAATGCAAAAATACAGGTTTTCCGTCTCATATGATATACATTTCAACAACTTCCGCCAACAGGATCATTTCCTGAAAGTGTTGCATTGTAGCAAGAATAAAATAATCAATTAATGGGCGTTACTAATGTAATATTGTGGGCTTCATGAAGCTACAAAATTACATAAAATAAAATATCTCAATAAAACATAATTAAAATGTTATGAAAAGTTTATGTAATGTACATTTAATTGAATTTGATGCGGATTCTTTTAAAATCACAAGTTTGACTTACTTGCCATCCTAGCACTCCAGGTTAATTTGACGCAGTACAATATATTTTTGTATTTTAAACATATTTAAATTATTTTTTTGTGGTTTGATAATAACATACTCTTTTGATTGAGCATTGTTTTTTGGAGTTCTGTTTGTCCTTCGAATCATCTTGATATTATTTACAAAATGTGTTACTCATTTGGCAGTGGCCCTCTTTATTTTCAATTTTTATTTGTTATGTGGTGGTGTTGAGGAATGTAGTCGTTTAATATTTAAAAAAGAAAACTTATCGATTATTAATAACCTTTTTAACCGCATATTTAATATTATTGATTTTTTAGTATTATACACGCGAAAACCAAAAGATGACATTAAAAAAACGATTTACAAAAAGATAACAAATGATATTGAGCTGCCATTTTAAAAGATTTCTAATACCATGGGATATGATGGGTTCAATTTGAAGACATTTTATAATATTGGAAATATATATATATAAATAAAGTTTTTTTTTTTTAAATTATGAATAAATTTACTATTTAATATTTCATCGTAATCTGTTTCCTCTGTATATTTCGTTAATCGATTTTCAAACATTATGGAGTAGCCTAGTTGTATATATATATATATATGTTGCATCATTTGGTCGAAATTTATTATATTTTTCGTAATGGCGCTAGCATACTACTTTGACAGTAATATACTTACATTTATTTTATTTTTGAATGAAAAAGAAAAAAGTAGATTAACGTGTACTTCGAATAATAGAAAAGAAAAAATCACATTAAATTAAACGTTTGATAGTATGATACTACTGAAACATATTTTTCGACGGCTGAGCGATTTGGACGGCGCTGTTTCGTCCTAGTCAAGACTCATTGACAGCAGACTAAAAATGGCTTCATGACTCTGAAAAGGATTATTGCAAATCACATTTTTTAAATAAGCCTGATAATTATCTAATTTTTTTATCTGAATGGTTTTTGTTGGCTTAAAATTTTGTGCTTTCATTATTGTTTAAATGTATATGAAATTAATTGCACTTTATTAATCTAATCAAAGTTTGACAGTTTCAGCTCATTTAATATTTTAAAAGTCAAAATTAAAATATGAATTTCCATCAATATCTAAACTAACTGAAACAAATAAACTTATTTCGACAACTTTTTAATTCATTTTTATAAATCATGTTTATAATTAATTTTTATAAATATAATTTTTATAAATATAATTTTTATAATTCATTTTTATATGAAAATATTTAAAATCAGATTGTCAGATTTTTTTAAATATATTTAAATCACTCTACTTCATCGATAATTTATAACAGTAGTATTTTTTCAAGATTGGAATTAATTAATTTATGAACAGATACGAAGTTTTACTTTTACCACGGTGGTAGTAACTATTAATTAATTTCTATGAAACGAGTACAAAAACCCTTAACCTTACAGGCGCGCTCCGAGAATTATTTAAAAGCTCTCGGATTCTATCAAAATATAAGGCACCAAAGACGATTCTATCAAAATATAAGGCACCAAGGACGATTCTATCAAAATATAAGCCCCAAGATTCTATCAAAATATAAAGCACCAAGGACGAATCTATCAAAATATAAGGCACCAAGAGTAGTATAGGAAGAGTGGATTCGACCACACTTATAAATAGATTTATGAGTCATTGCTAAAAATAAATTCCCCCCCCCCAATTATTTTATTTTCAAAATTTAAAATTTTAAAGAATAAATAATAATAATAATTTAAAACAAATTAATTAGTTTTTAATTTAAAAAAAAAGAAGAGTGTTGCTGATTTTGAGCAGCATATGTATATCTATACCAGTAAACCTGTTTTCGTCACATGCAGTCAAAGCTTGAGATAGAAATGAAGGTGTCTCCCATTTTTGTTGCCGCATATAAAAGTGTAAATGTACTACTGTTGCCATATTATGTTTTTGGATTTAATTAAATAGTTGGGATTTCATACATATGTTTAATAAAAGAATACACTATTTCATTATTTATTTTTTACTATTAAAATATTTGGTGAATTTGTCTTTGCCCTGTCATAAATAGTGACCGAAAAAACTTTGAAATGATTAATAATTTCACACGTCTTCGACGAAAATACTTTTTTTAATATCTCGACAAGTTGGAAATATTTTATGTTATAATAAAGGAAAAACTTCGATAAGTAATTAAAAAAATGTATACTCAAGTTTTTTGATAAAGCAAGTAGTAGGAGATATGTCGACTCTGGACCATACCCCCCCCCCACTTCCCCCCCTACTATTTATTTCAATACACTTTGGGATTAATTTATTAAAATCCCACCCTTACAATTTATTACCACCCCCACCCCCCTACC